>JAREIK010014177.1:1835000-1872500 GCA_029783825.1 Sapria himalayana
CCTCTCCTCCGGCGTCCGTCTTCCTCATCTCCACGCCCTGTAACTGTGTACGTTTTCTCCTCATCTTGGACCTTCAGCCAGCCTTGGTAATCATTGGCGTGAAATTTAACATACCAAGTTATGTTCTGACGTTGTGTTGTCGATCGTATCAGAATGGCATTTGTTTTTTTTTTTCTCTCTTAGAATTTCTATTTGCTGATGGATTGACTCGAACGAAGATCTGTTGCGATCTCGTCGCTGCGATGGACGAATAAATAAATAATGCCAAAAGTGGGAACTTCTATTGTTGTAATGGGAAATTGCTATTTTTTTTCCTCTTGAAATTTGTCATTTTTTTTGTCATTTACTCTGCAGTTATTTCGTGAGATTTTTCAGTGTGGTCAACTTTCTTGAGGAGGGAAGAATCTTCCTCTTCCCCTTCCTTCGCGTTTTGTCCGTGGGCGCTTCTTCTTGCTCGCAATGACTGCCATTCAGAAATTTTCAAAATTGTTGTTTCCATTCTTGAAACTCATCTTCTCGCCACGTCAAATGCAAGTCCATACTAAATATATTTATATATACATGAAGACAGATGCACACGCAAGATGTTTGAAAAAAAAAATTACTGTTGGCGTTCTTAGATGCTTAATGGAAATGATTGCTTGCTTTGTCGTTTGTAAATGGGTTCGTTATAGCTGTCCTTGTTTTGACTGTGTTTTGATCGACTCCACGACTTTTTGTTTTTCTTCTTGAAGATTATCCAACATTTGTGATACGTCATGGGTTCTGACCGAAGAATTACGCGAACGCAAAGTATTTGTGAACGCTTTCTTGATACAGTTACTATTCTTCGCGAGGAGATTATTTACTTGCTTTCCAGGTAGTTTTTGCTTCCACATGTTCTTGGGTCTGTCAACTCACTGGTAATCTCCGTTCATGGAATGGAACTCTATGTAATTGCAGAATCGAAGGCAAAGGGAAGGGAATTTTTCAACGCCATCAAATTATCGCCGAGTTTGAGGCTCTTCCGGAGGAGACTAGAATAAAGCTAAGCCAACATGGATTCGAAGACATTCTGAAATCCACTCAGGCATGGATGTTTGCCATTTTTCTTGTGACCAGCAGTTTATCTTGCTCTTTGAGGTTCACCCCTTCAACTCGACATGTTTTTGCTGTCATTTATAGGAAGCCATTTGTCTGACACCGAGGGTTGCCTTTGCGATTCGCCCAAGGCCTGGTGTTTGGGACTACATCAGGCTAGATGTTCATCAACTCTCTATCGAGGTTCTGCCGGTCGCTAATTATCTTCACTTCAAGGAAGAGCTTGTAAGTGGGAGGTACGTTGAAGATATGCAGACTTATTTTCTTTTTTTTTTTTTTTTTTTTTTTTTGTTATCGTCTATTGTTGGCCTTGTTTATGTGATCTGTCGACTTTCAGCTGCAATGGAAATTTTATGTTGGAGTTGGATTTTGAACCCTTCTATGCTTCTTTTCCCCGCCCAACTCTTTCCAAATCCATTGGAAAAGGCGTGGAATTTCTTAATCGTCATCTTTCTGCTAAATTGTTCCATGATACCCAAAGCTTGCACCCTCTACTTGAATTCTTGAAAGTGCACTGCCATGAGGGAAAGGTAGTCTGAATTTTTTTTTTTTTTTTTGTATTTAGAAAAGAAAAATAAGCATTTACTTGGCGGCAATAGAAATTGTGAGATGTGTTGATGCCTTTTCTTATGCGACACGAAGAACATGATGCTCAACAATAGAATTCAAAATCTGGGATCCCTGCGATATGTTCTAAGGAAGGCAGAAGAATTTTTGGTGAAATTGCCTCCAGCGACACCATACTCAGAATTCGAGCACAAGTTTCAAGAGATAGGGTTAGAAAGAGGATGGGGCGATAGTTCTGATCGTGTCAATGAGATGATTCAGCTACTACTAGATCTCCTCGAGGCTCCTGATCCATGCACTCTTGAAGCATTTCTAGGGAGAATTCCCATGGTCTTCAGCGTCGTTATCATGTCTCCTCATGGTTACTTTGCTCAAGATAATGTATTAGGGTATCCTGATACTGGAGGCCAGGTATTTAGCCTAAATTCTAGTTCAGACTCCATTCATCTCTTCTTCGTTTGATTAGATCACCAAATTCTGTGATAATTTCCGATTCTTTTCTGCAAATGGACTAGGTTGTTTATATACTGGATCAAGTTCGTGCATTGGAGACTGAAATGCTTCAGCGCATCAAGCAGCAGGGATTAGACATCACCCCTCGTATTCTCATCGTATGTTCAATTGCTGGAATTCCTTGATGCTTTGCATGGCTAGCGCATTGCTGACTGGTACTAATTCTTTCAGATTACACGTCTTCTTCCTGATGCTGTTGGGACTACGTGTGGGCAACGGCTGGAGAAAGTTATTGGAGCAGAGCATTCAGATATCCTGAGAGTCCCCTTTAGAACTGAGGATGGAATTGTCCGCAAATGGATCTCTAGGTTTGAAGTGTGGCCGTATTTGGAGACGTACACTGAGGTAATAATTGCTGTCGTGACTGTTACAATGGCTTCCTGTTGTGTGAAACAATGCAGGTGTAAGTATGTGTGTGTTTTCAGGATGTAGCTGTTGAGATTGCCAAGGAGCTGCAAGGAAAACCTGATTTGATAATTGGAAACTACAGTGATGGAAACATCGTTGCTTCACTGTTAGCACATAAATTAGGTGTCACGGAGGTTCGTTTAGGAGATACGATTAACTGTGATAGATAAGTTGCTTCCGTTTTGCTAAGTAATTCATTTTACAGTGCACGATTGCTCATGCTCTCGAGAAAACGAAGTACCCAGATTCAGATATTTACTGGAAAAAATTTGATGATAAGTACCACTTTGCATGCCAATTCACTGCTGATTTGATAGCTATGAACCACGCCGACTTCATCATCACCAGCACATTTCAAGAAATTGCTGGGAGCAAGGATACTGTTGGTCAGTATGAAAGCCACACTGCGTTCACGCTACCAGGCCTGTACCGAGTTGTTCATGGCATTGATGTGTTTGATCCCAAGTTCAACATTGTGTCTCCCGGTGCTGACATGAGCATTTACTATCCCTTCACCGATGAGACTCGCAGGCTCACAGACTTCCATCCAGAGATCGAGGAGCTTCTCTTTAGTGAAGTTGAAAATGAAGAGCATTTATGCGTGTTGAGTGATCGCACCAAGCCGATCTTGTTCACGATGGCGCGGCTGGACAGAGTGAAGAATTTGACGGGCCTGGTAGAATGGTACGGGGGGAATCAACGACTGCGAGAGCTGGCTAACCTGGTCGTCGTTGGCGGTGATCGGCGAAGGGAATCCAAAGATTTAGAAGAGCAAGCGGAGATGGAGAAGATGCACAATCTGATAGAGGAATATAATCTCAACGGTCAATTCCGTTGGATTTCATCGCAGATGAATCGTGTTAGAAATGGGGAGCTGTATCGGTATGTGTGTGACACTAAAGGGGTGTTCGTGCAGCCAGCCCTGTACGAGGCTTTTGGGTTAACCGTCGTGGAGGCGATGACGTGTGGCTTGCCGACCTTCGCAACCTGCAATGGCGGCCCTGCCGAGATTATCGTGCATGGAAAATCTGGCTTCCATATTGATCCTTATCATGGTGCCCAGGCAGCGGAGCTCCTCGTTGATTTCTTCGAGAAGTGCACCGCCGATCCCACTTATTGGGACACGGTTTCTCAAGCAGGACTACAGCGCATCGAAGAGAAGTATACCTGGCAGATATACTCACAGAGGCTCTTGACTCTAACTGGTGTTTATGGCTTCTGGAAGCATGTCTCCAATCTTGATCGCCGCGAGAGCAAACGCTACCTAGAAATGTTTTACTCCCTCAAGTTCCGCAAACTGGTATGATATGTTAGTTTCCATTTTTTTCTTGCTGTCTTCGCTTCTTCTTTCTATGGCCAAACTCTACTCGTTTTTATTTTTATTCTGTTGTTTTTTCAGGCCGAATCAGTACCACTTGCAGTTGAAGACGCGTCAGAAAGCACCTGAATTTCTCCATCCATAGCCTTGTTTTTTTTTTTTTGCGTTTCTGTTTTTTTGTTTGTCATTGACACTTGGCGTGGGTTTTTATTGAATATGAGATGATGAATTTTTAATTCTTGTTTGGCGTTTTTGTTAATTTTCATCACAGCACATTCAATTCTTAGATGTTTTGTTGTCGTTAGTTTTTAAATTTGGTTTCATCCCCACAAAGTTAAGATTAGTTTTGTCGTACCCCCGTATCAAAAAATTGTATATTCTAATTATTAAATATAGTTATGAATGACATGAGTTTTCATTTTAATCTTTGAATAATTGTTTTTGCCATTTTATTTTGTTCTTGAAATCTCTTGTTTCTCTCTATTTATATTTGATACACTATTGTTGCAAGGGTGATATTGTTCAATATATTACTTGATGAATTTTATTAACCATCTTCCTCATGTGCTTAAGTAACTTGAATGATACTCTCTCTCTCTCTCTCTCTCTCTCTCCGATCAAGAAGACATTTAATGGAAATGGTGGTAGTATTATAAAAAAAAAATTATTACTTTATAACCACCTACTACATGGTATGAGGCCATTCTTAGATAAGCATATCTATTAGCTAGATGGTTCCACATAGAATCTCTAGAGATGTATTATATTATCTATATTGGCATACCAACTCTCTCTTAAGAACATTAAAAATTGGAATATTAGAAAAGTAGAATCTCTCTTATGGTTCCACATAGGGTATGAGGCCATTCTTGTGGAGTAGACTTCATTCTTACTATAATTGTCAACATGCTCATCTGAAATTACTCAATTAATTTGAGACCATACGACATTCAAACAAAGTTGCAAAGTTTCTTGGAGATTAAGAATTCTTTGTTGTAGAGGGGAAGTGATTCCTAGGGATGAGAACCTTTTAATGTGAGAGTTTATGCGGTATTCAAACTACAAAATATTTTTATTTATTTTGGTGAATTGTGATTATGGGTATGCATGCAAACGAAATAATTATAGATTAGTTTTAGGACTTAGAGTTTTGGCAGATTTTAAAGAAAAATCATGAAATTATTATATTTTTGAAAGCATTTGACTAAGTGGTAGCGAATGAAGTCTCGTATAGTTTTGATATTCATTCTTAGTAGAAATTCTACATAATTGGTTTTGATAATCTTTTTACATTATGATCATACCAATTCATTTGTATAATCATTCAATTATGCAATATATTTTTTGTGGCTGTGATATTTATCTTAAAGTTGTAATCATACTTATCTCATAAAATTTAAATGACTAATATTAATTTTATATTATATCAATCAAGTATCCTACTATTGTTAAAAATCAGAACCATATCATAGCATCGTGACTTTATTTTTAATATGACTTTGTAGTCTCAAATTAGAGTTATGATTTTTCTACAAAGCTATGCCTTTTGAAATATAGAAAATTACATAACCAAAACTACAAAGGAGGGCATTTCCTAAGTCCGTGACTTTTATTTTCAAAGGAGGGCAAAACCACAACTCTTATATTTCGGCCAATTATTAGTGTCTTAGCATCTTTAAAACGTCTCATCATTACTTTAGTGTGAGACTCACATCATCACTTAGGAGGATAGTGATAGACAGTTTTCAGTATATGCACATGTATGTTATTACTCATAAGTTGGTGACAACCCTTGTGAGTTGCATTTACTCATATGATTTCCATTTGTGAAACTTGAGTGGGGTGTGTGTTAATTATGTCAGTATGGTACTTATGAACCTAAAAATACAAATACTTATAAACTATATTAATTCTTGGTCTTAATGACACATAAGAGTAGATAATAAGAGTATGCATATGATTTAATTATCAAAGAAAATTGATGAGTTGCCTAAAAGGTATGAGATTATGAATAATTCTTGAACAAATATGATTTATTGACTCACTAGTGATGTACTAAGGGGATAGTTATGAGTGGACCACCATTTGAATGAGCTCAATAATTATAACCATATTATATGCTATTAGGGCATGAAGTCATTGCATAATATCCGAAACTTTATTTTGTGTCTAAACACAATATAATTAGATCTATTTTGAACGTACATCATATAAATTAAATAAATAAATCCATAGATCTAAGATTCATCCCACTATCAAAATGTCGATTTTATTAGAATTGAGTTATTTCACTATTGAATAGCTAGACTTCCAATACAATTTCAATAGGATTAATACCTAGATAAAAATCTTATTTACTACTTTAATGACCAATACACTTATATATTTTTATTGATGAAATACTCTCACTAATGATAATGTGTTACACTATAAAACTAATAGAATTTGGTAACAAAATAAAGTTGCAACGAAAACTTTTGTCTTGATATAGATCCCATAGGGATTATATCAGAAGTTCAATTATTCAATAGTTAGACAACTCAATTCTAGTAAAATAGTAATTTTAAATTATGGAATCAGTCTTAAATCCATGGATTTGCTATAATAACATACAAGGGTGCAGTTAATTTTATTGAGCTTATCATAAATTGTAGTCTTCTCATAGTTATTCACTTGGTACATTACCACCAATATAACAAATAATCTCTCCTCAAGAGTCATTTATAATCTCATACCTATTAGGAAACTCATTAATTATTATTGATAGTTACTTTATATGTACACTCTTATTTGTTGGACTCAAATATCATAAAAAACAAGAATTGACATATTTATAAGTATTTATATTTTTGGCTTAGTAAGCACCATTCTCACATAATAAACATATGGTTCTCTCAAGTTTCACTAGTGGGAACTATGGTAGTTAAAGCAACTCAAATGGGCTATCACCACTTTATGAGTCATAATATACTCATACATATCCTAAAAATTACTTATCACCAACCTCCTTGGTAACAATGTGACTCTCACCCTAAAGATGAAATCTCTAGGAGAATATCCTATATTACTTTTATCCCAATCAATAACTAAGTCTTCTAAGACATTTACAATAAATTAGCATATAAAAGTATTTTTGTTTTTGATTTTGTAAGTATCATACTCATAATGAATAAGATACCAAGGCCTTGGATTTTAATATATAGGTTTATCTTATTCATTATAGTCAAAAGGAATCTCACTTCCTTCTTACCATATACGTGAGTGAGCCTTATGTTTTACTTGTCACTGTCCATCATGACAATCTCACCCAAACATACCAATAGTCGAAATGCTAATTCAAGTTATATTTTTAACTCATCCATCAATATCCATAATACTATATAAATAAAAAAACATCTATTTATATAAAACTATTATTACATCAAATAGATAAAATTATATAAATCCTAGACCACGTATTATTTTGATGGAAGTTCTCAGATCTACCCTAGAGGAGGGGGTTTGAGAGTTGCGCCCTTCAACTCTAGTAATTAGCCTATATCTTGTATCCCTTGCTTGTTTGTCGAGCCTCTAAAGAGTGTAAAATTCATACCTAGGATTTGGTAACTATGCCTTTGCTTTTGCTTGTTGCATAGAAGAAGATGAAGAATGTGGAATTTCATCAATTTATCTCTCTTCATTTTTTATACTTGGATAATTTTGCATCACATTTAAGTAGAAAATCAAGATTTTTAGAAGAACACTATGACTTTTGCATTCATCTCTTAAACTTGAGATTGTAACTCAAGAATGTGGCTGACACTAGAATACATTCAAATTTTTTGGTAATATAAAGTCATAGAATTGAGTAATGTTCACAACTTAGGTCTAATATCTCTATAACACAAAGTTATGCTCTTGGGAATGACATAGCTTCGATTTTTTATCTTTCTTATTCATCATATGGCTCCAGCATTGGGAATGTCCATGACAATAAGAATGATTAATCATATCATAATATGGCCATGATATTAGGAAATATTCATAGCATTGATATTGATCTCTCTTGATCATCATATATTCATGATGCCAAAAAATGGCCACGATACTGAGAACATCTCTTCTATGTATAATATGGCATTGATTCTGAAAAATGGCGGTGACACAAAGAATAGCTTTTCATGTATCACAATAGGCCATGATGTTGGGATTGGGTAAGACATTGGTCTTGACTTTTCTCATATATCATATGGTTGTATTATTTATCTTTATGTCTCTTATATATCATATGGTCATTGCATTGTGAACATGTCACGACACTAGTAATTAGCTCAAATATTTTTATTATGACTTTATCTTCTCATGAGGATAAGAGTCATGACCTTGAGGAATAATCATATTCGAGTAATATCCTCTATAATATTCCATGTCCCAAAAATCATGATATTGAGTAATAATCATATCTTTGGCTTGAATAGTTTATGCTTTGCAACTTTTTATAGCTTAAGAGTCATAACTCTATAAATATGTCATGGCCTTGACATGATATTGCCAAGTCATATTAAATATAAAGTTGTTGCACTAGGATATGTCTATGACTGGTTGGAACAATTGCTTCTTTCAGGTTTGCTGGGAAATAATAAAAAAAGATTTAGAAAAAGCCATAAATAGTATATTTTGTGGAGATGATATAGGTAAGAAATGGGGTAGTTTTCATTTAATTCTTATTCCGAAAGTGGAAAATCCACAGAAAGGAGAGGACTTTAGGCCAATTAGCCTTTGTAATTCAATATATAAAATTTTAACCAAAATTCTGCAAAATAGATTAGCATTGATATTACCTAAAATTATCTCTGAAGAACAAACTGGTTTTATGAAAAATAGATTGATTATGGATAATATCTGCTTGGCAAAAGAAATGTGCAGAGAAATAGGTACTAAAACAAGAGGTAATAATGTATTAATTAAGCTAGATCTTTCCAAAGCATTTGATAGAGTTGAATGGAGTATTCTTTGTTCAACGATGAGAAAAATGGGTTTCTCTGAGACATGGATAGATCTGATATACAGATGTATATCAAACACATGGGCTAGAATTATAACAAATGGGAAAGTAGGGAAGGAAATAAAGCCAGTTAGAGGTTTAAGACAAGGCGACCCGCTATCGCCATCACTATTTAATATTTATCTAGAACTCTTGATAGTTAATCTTAAAAATAAAATGTTAAATGGTCTTATAGGTACTTTTAGACAGCCTAAAAACACACCTCTGGTAAGTTGTTTAGCATATGCAGATGATGTAATGATATTCACTAATGGATGCAGTAAATCATTAAGAAATTTGATAGATTTATTAAAATGCATGGAGGAAGAAACAGGTCAAAAATTAAACAAAAGAAAATGTCAATATATGATATCTTATAAAGCCCCAACTGCATTATCACATAGAATTAAAAATATCACAGGTTTCTCTCACAAAAAAAGGAGAAATGATTTATCTAGGTTGCCCGATATATGAAGGAAAGTTTAAGACAGAATATTTAGCGCTTCTAATAAATAAATTAAAAAAGAAAATTGCAGGATGGAAAGTAGAATATCTAAGTATGGGAGGTAGAATAACTCTTATAAAATATGTTTTAGAAAGTTTAATAATGCATAATATTATGATCACGCAGCCTTCAATCAAATTTATAAAAGAAATTGAAAAAGAATTAGCCAATTTTTTGTGGGGAAAAAAAGAGGGAAAACACAAACTTCATTGGAAAAAATGGAGAGATTTATGTTATCCTTTCCAAGAAGCTGGTTTAGGCTTTGTCAACATCATTGACTTAGCCAAAGTAGGGGCTAGCAAGAGATGGTGGAATTTAAAAGAAAACGAAAGTTTATGGTCAAAATTTATGAGGGCAAAGTACTGCATAAAGGATGACATTAATAAAATAAAAAATAAAAGTAGGAGTTCACAGGTTTGGAATCAAATGCTTAAACAAAGAGAGTTAGTGGAAAATTACTCTAAACAGACGAAAAAAGGATGGAGATGGATCTTATCTCCGGAGGGCACATTTTCGCTTAAAACAGTGAAAAATGTCTTAAGAAAAAAGAAAAAAGAACAAAAATTATTTAAATGGGCTTGGAATAATGACAATCCACAAAAAGTTAAAACTTTTATGTGGAAAGTTCTATCTAATATTATCCCAATTGATAATAACTTAAAGCAGAAAGGTATTCAGTTAGTTTCTAGATGTGAATGTTGCTTAAATGAGATTGAAACACTAGATCATCTATTTTCAGAAGGGAAAGTAGCTGCAGAAATATGGAAAAGATTAGCATCAGAATTGCAGATAAAATATGAACATCTCCCTCTTAGTTGTAGGTTTAAAAAATGGTGTAATTCAAATGTTCCTAGCATGGCACAGAAATGGATTAAAAGCAATGTTCCACCAATAGTCATTTGGTGCATTTGGAAAGCTAGAAATAAAAGTAGATTCGAAGGGTATCATATGATGGTGGAAGATATCTGGAAAGAAATAAAAGAGGAAACAAGAAAAATTTCAGAGATATGCCCTATAAAAACACAAGGTTCAAAGATGGATAAGGATACCTTACAATTTTGGAACCTAAAAGAAAAACCACTAAAGCAGTTTAAAACTATTAGCATAAATTGGGAAAAACCTGCAAGAGGTGTGTTTACCTTAAATACAGATGGTAGTTTCGATAGAGATATGGGGGAAGCTGGAGGAGGGGGAGCAATTAGAAACTCGGAGGGGAAGTTAATCTTAGCTTTCACTAGAAGATTACAAGCATCGTCGGCTTTACACGCAGAGATATTAGCACTAAAAGAAGGAATAAGAATATGTAAAAACTTAGATATCAAGAATGTAGATATTCAAATTGATTCAAAAATAGTTGTAAATCTAATTAAAACACAGTCAATTATGTGGAAATACGAAAATGAGATAGAAGAAATTCTGCATGACATAAATTCATTAGATTTTACTATAAAACACATCTTCAGAGAAGCTAACGCATTGGCTGATGCATTATCTAAAGATGGTAGGAAGAGAGGAGATCACGAGTATAAAGAAAATAACTTACCAAAAAAGTATTTTGGTATTATAAAATTAGATAGCATGGATTTTCCTTATATTAGAAAAATTAAAAATAATAATAATTTTTATTTACAAGGATTTTCTTGTGTTTATTCTGGTATTCTATGTATGATGTTGAAACAGATTAAAATTCATATCTTCATAGCCTCATCCTGGTCCTGAGGGATGTTGTTATGATGGTTGGGATACTTTGTAGTACAGCTTGGTAAGATTGCAGGTTTAGGGGGCTCAAAAAATACAGTAATATGGCAAGCTTTAGTAAGCAACATTTCTGTTTTAAAAACAGATATGAACTTTCTGCAGGTTTAGGGATATTTTTTTTGCTCATTAAAACAGAATTATATTTTCATGTACTGCAGGTTAATTATTAAAAAACAATAACACTGCAGGGGGCTCAAAATTACAGTACAGCTTCTGTTTACAGCTTTAAAAAAAAAAAATAAAAAGATCAGTAACATTGCAGGGCTAATTCGAAGGAGCAAGACGGGGTATTTAATAATAGACTAGATTATATATATGCATGTAGCTCTTTCTTGCAGGTAACCAAGTCATAAAGCTGGACGTAGTACCTGCTGTCTTTTAGTTTTCTTCTTATTATAGGTGTATGGAGTCTGTTTTTTTATCTGGAAGTCTGTGTTATTTTAGAAAAGCTGGAAGTCTGTAAATTTTTAGTAGAGATGTGCTAAGTATGTAATTCATGTAAAGAAGCTACAGTGGAGTAAAGGAAGTTCAAAGCCTAAAAAGCAAGGAAGGAGGCAGCCAAGCAGGGAATTCTTACAGCTTAAGGAGGGAGTCTGCTGCTGAAATTTTTAGTTTTTTCTGGCTGGAATTTTTGTAGGTTAAGCAGAAAAGTTAAGAGCTGCTGATTATCAAGCACATCTGGCGGAATTATTTATTGCAAAGCAGAATTTATAAGATGCAATGCTGATTTTTAAGGCGGGATACTCAAAAAAGTGATAGCATTCCAGCACCTTTCAAAGAGTAACATCACAAGAAGAATTCCAAATCAAAGGTCTCATCTTACAAGACGTGGAAGAGACATGGATTCTTGAAAAAGTCTGCACTTATATTTACTATACGAATAAAGATTCAGCCATGGTTTCATTAGAAAGAATTAACGTCTCAAAACTTAAAGGGAGATACCTCAAAAACATTTCCATTTAAGTCTATACACTTAGTTTGATCTAAATAGTTCTTCTTAAATATAGGGTGTAATAGGGATAAGGGTAGATGTTAGTTTGTAAAAATGGTATTCCTCCACCAAAAGAGAGAGTTATAACTAATAAATAACACTTAAAAAAAAAGGATATGTCTATGACTTTTAGTGCCATTGAGGTACTTGGTTGCTGCAATATGAAATCAATATCATAACTATTTATATTTTATGAGGCAAATATACATATGACACGATAATATTATCATAGTCTCAAAGAATATATTGTATAATTGAAGGATTATGCTAACAAGTTGGTAGAATAGTAGTGTACAAAGATTATCATAATCAATTAGGTATAGTTTTGGCCAATAATAGATGCATAAACTATAGATGTGTCGACCGGGCCGGTTCGGCCCGGTCCGTCATGAGGCACGGCACGATTTGGCCGTGCCTAGGCTGGTACACAGAAATTTCTCATGCTCGGGCTCGTGCCGTGCCCGACCACTGCACTATCATGTCGTGTCGTGCCGTGCCTGGTCATGCAAGGTACCGTGGTCCGTTGGTACGATACCTCGGAACGAGCCGAGAAACTGATTTTTTTTAAATTAAGGTTACGAGGACGCCGAAACCCTAATTTTTTAAAATTAGGGTTTTGGACGTGCCGAAACCATAATTTTTTAAACTAGGGGTTCAGCGTGACGGCGTGCAGCTGAACCCCTAATTTTTTTTATATTTGAGGTTCGGCCCGACAAAGGCCGAACTCGATGGATTTGTGCCGCGGGCCCGTGCCAGGCTAACCTCCTCATAACCGTGCCTAGCCCAGCACAAAAGTACGGTCGGGCTAGTTAAAAATGGGCCGGCCCGGCCCGGAAAGTCCCGTTTGACACCTATAATAAACTATACGATATTTCATACATTATCACTCAGCCAAATACCTCTAAAAATTTATTGATTTCAAGATTATTTATCAAAATCTACCAAAACTCTAAAGTTATGAAATCAATCCATAAATATCTATTTTCTAAGCTTACACATCAATAAAATTTATCAAAATAAATAAGAATGTTTTATATTTTAAACACCAAACAAACTCTCACACTAAAATAATTGCTCATCTTTGAGCAATAACTTTCTCCTCTATAAACAAAAAAAATTCTAACATCTTAAAGAAGAATATTTTTTTCTCTATAACTTGGTTTGAGTTGGATAATGTCTCAATATATTAAAACAACTTCTACTGGATATATTAACAATCATGATGGGATTTGAGTTCCATGATTATACTAATGGGTTATTAGGTGTATATAGTTATTTATATGGTGGATATAAGTATTTATTACATTACACATATGAAAAAAAAAACTTTGGGTTGATTCCTAAGAAGCACTATATTTAATATCTATAGCTATACAATTAAAATCTCATTTCCTCAATTAGATATCTCTACTATCTAAGCTAACTTCTTAGTATATTATTTTATCTCTTTCTTATCTATTTCTTCATTTGGTCCTACTTCAACTATAAATATGAAAAAAAAACTTTGGGTTGATTCCTAAGAAGCACTATATTTAATATCCTAGCTATACAATTAAAATTGTATTTCCTCAATTAGAGATCCCTACTATCCAAGCTAACTTCTTAGTATACTATTTTATCTCTTTCTTATCTATTTCTTCATTTGGTCCTACTTCAGCTATACTTTCCTTCTTGGGAATTTTCTTCATTTGATATTGTAGCTTTGGTGAATGACATGACTTCTTCTGTGCTAACTTGTCCCCTTTCTTTTTAGATCTCTAAGGTCTCTATGCTGAGCACGACCATGGCTTTGCCATTTAGCTTTCCTTGATTTTTTCATTCTATAACTTCAAAATCATGATATTGTCATAGTCAAGCCTCCTTCAAAGTCATGATATTCACATAATGCCCTCTATAATATTTTATATCCCAAAAGTCATGGTACCAAGTAATTGTTATGTCTTTGGCTTATGTAGTTTTGCCTTTATAACTTTTTGTATCTCAAAAGTCATAATTTTGTAAAAAGGCCATTGCTCACCCTTGAGACTATTGAGCTATATTAAAGATAAAGTTGCAACACTAGAACGTAGCCATGACTTTTAGCATCAATGGGATACTTGGTTGCTGGGACATAAAATTAATGTTGCAACCAGTTAAATTTTTTAAGATATATATGATTATGACTTCATAATAATATTGTAACTACAAAGAATGTATTATATAGTGGATGGATTATACTAACGAATTAATAGATTTGCGGCATACAAAGATTGATATGACCAATTAGGTAGAGTTTTGGTGAAGAATAGATGTTGAAACTATGTGATATTTCATAGTCTACCCCTTAGCCAAATGCTACCATAAACTTATCAATTTCACAACTATTAATCAAAATCCAACAAAACTCTAAAGTCATAAAATTAATCCATAAATATGTATTTATCGTGATTACACATCATTAAAAAATAATAAAACACTTAAGATTTTTTGGTAGTTTTGACACCAAATAGAAGCATGTGTTTATTATGTAAGTATGATACTTATGAAACCAAAAGTATAAATATTTACAAACCATGCTAGTTCTTAGTCTTTATAATACTTGAGGCCAGAGAATAAGAGTATATATATTATGCAAACATTAATAGTAGTTGATATATTGCCTAAAATATATGAGATTGACAATAACTCTCGAGTAGAGATGATTTGATGTCTCAGTAATAGTGTACCAAGGGATAGCAATGAGAATATTATCATTTGGGACAAGCTCAAATACATTGTTTGTCATTAGGGAAAAGAGTCATTATATAATAACTCAGCCTTCATCCTATATCTAACCCAAAATAATTTGAAATATTTAAACATATATCATATAAATTTAAAAAACATATCTGTAGATCTAAGATTGATATTAAAATTTAAATATTTATTTTTTCTAGAACTAAGATGTCTTACTATTAATTAACTGAATTACTGATACAATCCATATGAGATCAATATCTGAAACAAAAATTTAATATACTACTTATGTAACTCATATACTTATTGACCTTTATTGACAAGATACCCTCACCAATGAGTATTTGGTGCACTCCCGAACTAACAAAATTAGATAGTATAATAAAGTCATAATATATACCAACATGAGAATAAAGTCATGGGAACAAAAGATGCGTACAATAACATTGAGATTTTCTCTCTAGAGTAAAAATGTCACTGTCAAAAAATAACATAACATAAAATTGTTTAGAAAAATATGATTTTCATTATATAATAATTATGTCATAGCATTAAAAATATGTCATGGCTTCACATTTAATTGAACATGTGTTTCCATCATATGAAAATAAAGTCATGGCCAAAAATGTATTTACATTAAATATGGTCATGACTCAAAATAATGTCATATAAATAAAGATTGTATTGGATAGTAAAAGAATTTAGCAACCAAGTGATAGAGTCATAGTGCTACTGTATAAAATATCATGACATTAAAAATAGACCTCTTCTTGCTCCTCTATACTTCAATTATACTTTCTTTCAAGTTCACCATTTATACTTGATTTATGACTGATTTCACTAATATTCTTCAAAGATTAATAAAAATATAATTTCATCAAATACTCATTTTAAGGCACATTTGTCCTGCAAATACATCATGAAAAGGGTCAAAATTAACTATACAAACATGGTACTTTGAATGCCGAACAATTACCTTTTCACTATCTTTCACCCTCATGGATATTAAATATTCTCGATCTTATTCATACTAATGTCTATTCAATGCAAAGAAAAATACCTGGTGGGACCTTTTACATTGTCATATTCATTGATAATCACTCTAGTAAAGTGTGGAAAAATATACTAAAAACTAAAGATTAAATCTTTCCTATCTTTAAGGATTTTTACACTAGAATTGAGATAGACCGATAAAAAATTAATCTCCATACATTCTAATAACAAGGATAATACCGAGATTAGTTTCACAACTATTATATATTCCATGATATTAAATATTAAAAGATATTGACCAAGATATTTCAATTAAATAATACTATTTAGAGGATAAACCAAACTAATGAAAAGAAAGTTTGGTATGTTTTCTCATACATATCTCTCCAACATATTTTGGGGAGAAGCTATGCATATGGTTGTTGATATAATTAATATGTACATTGCCACCACCTTGGATGCCAATAAAATTTGGATTGAGAAAAATATATCATAAGATCATTTGTGAGTTTTCAGCAATAAAGCCTTTGTTCTTATCCAAAATATAAATAATTAAAACTTGATAATACTACATATCCAAGCATCTTCATTGGCTATAGATTAGATGGATTTTAATATAAACTATTAAACCCAATCTCCAAAAAACTTGTTTGAAATATAGATGTGATTTTTTTGGAGGATAAATTAGTGGACAATAGTTTTCTAAGTAGAGATGATGGTGATTCCATATAATTCCTATTTATACATATCGGATACTAGTTCATTTTCAAGATTTTCTTGATGAAGGAGGAGGAATTGAGTAGCTGCCTAATGATTCTGAATTATAGGATACACCTGATATTTTTGAGCCCCATGAAATGCATGTTTATGAAGTGAGAAATAATATTCTAGCTAGAACTAATAGATCTTAGTTAGTATGAATTGAGATGATCATCTATGCTCCACAAGGCATCTTCTATATTGCATGAATACATATTACTCATAGATCTAGGTGAGTCCAATACCATCTCTCTTGATAATAAAGAGCAATGGTTTTAGGTTGTGTAGGAATTTTTTTTTTTTTGATAAATAAAATGCACTATCAAAAATCTTTACAATCTATGGCATAGGCAACAACTTGTGTTCCTTATGAAAAACAATATACATTTCAGTTTTGATTTTCCTAATTATAAAATCTGCACTCGTAGCTTTCGCTTTGTGGAACCGCCTATTTCTTTCCTTCCAAATGTGATAAACAACAGCCACAAAAATGGCCTTCTTTAAATCATTCTCCACCGAGCCAGCCTTGCATTTCTTTAGAACTTCGAGCCCCATTGGAATAGTAGATATGTCTCCTTCTATCTTAGCCCAAGATTGGGCCTCTTCTAGAATATACTTTGAGAACCCGCAGTTAAAGAAGAGATGGTTTAAAGATTCTGTAGAATTGCAGAATTCACAACTGCTGTTTGCGGGTCTGAACAATATATCTTTTGTCCAGAGCTTTCCCTGCTTTATGATCCATAGGTTGACAGCGTGTTTTGGCACATGGATTTTCGCCCATATGGAATTTGTCCATGTTGCTTTTTTCCTGGATTCAGAGCCAGCAAGAAAGTGGTATGCATTATACACAATTCTGCCCTCTTCGCCCCATCTATTTAATAGGGATTCAGCAACTTCTCTTGAACCGGCTTTATCCAGTAGTGTGTCTCTTACCGATATCAGATTCTTCAAAAATGGAGGATCATTTCTGGAGCATCAAACATTCCAGATATCAGCGGAGCTTAAGTAAATATGATGGATCCATTTGATCCATAAAGCATCTTCTTTTTTGTTTATTCTCCATAGCGTTTTGATGAAGAAAGCTTTATTCCAAGTCGATATATTAAGGAGGCCAAGACCTCCAAAATAGATGGGGAGGCATACTTTGGTCCAAGAGACCTTTGGCCTATAATCTACCTTGGGTACGAGCACCCCAAAGAAATTTTCTACATGTTCCTTCGATAGATTTAATGATGTAGGAGGGAAGTAGAAAAACCGAGAACCAATAGCCTTCAATTCCTTGGACAACTGTGCGAAGAAGCTCCAACCTCCCTGCAATGGAGAGTAATTTCCCAGCCCATTGGTGGATAGCTGATGTGATTTTTGCAAGGAGGATAGAAAATTGAGACGTTACAAGGCGACTCGACGAAAGAGGGATGCCCAAGAATACAAATGGTAGAGAACCCTACATGAAACCTGATGCTTCCACAATCTCCCTCTTGAGGTTTTCATTTACTCCTCCAAAGAAGATATTCGATTTGGAGGAGTTGACATTCAACCCAGAGACCCCTGAGAATTCTCTTAATGTCTTCAATATAGTGGATGTTGATTTTTTATCTCCCTTAGAGAAGATGATCAAGTCATCGGCATACATTAGGTGTGTTATCTTTAGCGCAGCGCAACCAGTGTGATATGAAAACTAATCCATGGATGCGAATTGCCTAGACAAATATTCCATACATAGAGTGAATAGGTAGGGGGAAATCGAGTCCCCTTGCCTAAGACCTCTCTGGCCTTTGAAGTATCCATGCCGCTAGCCGTTTATTGCCACAGAGTAAGTGGTAGTGCTAATACACTCGTATATAATCTGAATGAACTGCATAGGAAAATTGAGGTTGGCCAGAATTTCTACAAGAAAATTCCAATTCACCGTATCGAAGGCTTTTTGTATGTCAATTTTAAAAAAACAACGCGGAGAAATTCATTTTCGGGTGTATCTTTTTATTAATCCTTGGGCAATAAGGAAGTTATCCGAAATTAGGCACCCTTTAATAAAAGCACCTTGTACGGGGCTTACAATAGTGTCCATTATCAACTTTAGACGCGATGTAATTAATTTCAAGATAATTTTGTAAATGACATTACAGCAGGAGATCGGACGATAATCTTTAACAGTTGAGGCATGTGAAGATTTCGGAATTAAGGCGATATATGCGTGATTGATTTGTCTCAACATTTTCTTCGAAGTAAAAAAATTTTTGATCGCCTTAGTAACATCCTTACCGATGTATTTCCATGAGGCTTTGAAGAATTATGCCATGTAACCATTTGGCCTAGGAGATTTAGAATTGCCCAAGGTGAAGACTGCATTTTTAATCTCTTCATTGGAAAAGGAGAGGGAGAGTAAACTATAATCTTCCTCTCTTAATTTCGGCCCATTACCCATTATAGATCCATCAATATGTTTTCTGTCCACTGTTTTGCCTAGAGGTGTCAAACGGGCCGGCCCGGCACGGTCCGGCCCGTTTTTAACCAGCACGATCATGCTACCGTGCCGTGCCGGGCACGGCACGGTTTAAATATAGGCGGGCCCGCCACGGCCCGTAGTCACGGCGGGCCGTGCCGTGCAGTGCCGTGCCGGGCCCGCTCGGGCACGGCCTGGCCATACTGGCCAGGGGCCAGGGCATAGGCTGAGTGAGAGAGAGGCAGGGCCGGGCAGGCGGGACCGGGACGGGACGGGAGGCCGCACGGACAGGCAGAAATCTAAAATCAGAATATTGTTTTTTTTTTTTAATTTATAATTGTAAATTATATTTCTTAAGGTTAAGTGTAGTCTACACTGTGTAGAGTATTAATTATTAAATATAATTTTTTTTAAAAATGTTAAAAATTAAAATTAAAAAAAAAACAAATTTTAGAAAATTATTTTTTTTTATCAAATTCAACTTTGTATAGCTTTATTTATATTTATAATTTATTAATTATAAATTAAAGTTATTAATTTTTAAAATAAAATTTAAATCGTAAAAAAAATAAATCAATACATTATGTTAGGAAAAATTAAAATTAAAAAAAAAATAAACTACACAAATAAAAAATTACCAATCATGCATTTGAAACCGATGGTCCGAACAAAACAAGTATAAGTTTCAACACAACGTACAAACAAAGCGTATAAATACAATGAATAAAAAAAATATCGAAAAAAAACAGCAGATCAGCATCAATCGTCAAGCGGCATATCATGAGAATCATCAGCCGCAACATCAAGATCAGTATCATATGTAGAGGTGTCAAACGGGCCGGCCCAGCACGGCACGGCCCATTTTTTACGTGCCCAGCCGTGCTACCGTGCCGTGCCGGGCACGGCAGGGCCGTGACGTGCCGTGCCGGCCCGCTCGGTCACGGGCGCACGGCAAGGCAGGGCAGGCGGGGCGGGGCGGGTCGGGTCTGTTTGGACCCGACCCGCGGTCTTTTTACCGGGGGCGGGGCCCGGTTGGGTCACGAGTCACGACTCACGACTCACGACGCAGGCACGCGTGCCGACGTGCCGTGCCAGGCACGGCACGGCACGTGCTTTGTTCGCCCGGGCACGGCACGGGCCCGGGCACGTTTTTTGATCGTGCCAGGCCGGCCCAGGCACGGTCGAACCGTGCCGTGCCTCGTGCTGGGCCGGGCCGGCCCGGCACGTTTGACACCTCTAATCATATGGATCATCATCATCGGCAATCAGCTCATCCACCATCGTAGTGGATGTGGATGCGACTGCAGTGTCTGTCATAGTCCCAGCTTCAGCATGATCATGGATGCTAAACCTCGATTCCTCCCAATCCTTCAAACACGCCAATGCATCAACCATATCTGGACGTAATCTCGATCTCCTATCCGAAATCACGTTCACTGCAACAGAAAAAGTAGACTCCGATGCTACGCTCGACACCGGAGGAGTCAGTAGATCCCGTGCCATCCTAGATAGCACGGGATAGGTGGACTCATATGATTTCCACCACTGTAATAAATTAAGATTCTTATTATCAGAATGTGATAGGATTGAGCAGTAATCGGTATCTAAGTACCGAGACAGCTCACTCCTATGTGATGGTCCACCCCTACGTTTCCCCCTCGCTAGGTTAATGGAATAATCATCATCTCCGAACAAGGTATCAATGTCCGTAATCACAGTCTCACCACCACCACCACCACCACCATACCTATAGTATGTGAACAGGTCTGTCAACTTCACGTAAATGAACCATTCATGTGGCTCTTCCAGGTTCATGCACGAGGAAATGAAAGTCAAGGTGTTTTCAACCCCTTCCACCTTAGCCCTAGGGTCTATTCATGCAGCGAGGCAATAAAGAGATGGAATGGTGGACCAGTACTTCAAGTACTTGGTCTCCATCTCTGCAACTATATGGCTAAGCGTCGGGTCAGCTCGATACTTCCTAAACATGCTACTAATGTTGCATATACACCGGAGTGCAATGCAAGTGGTGGGCGTATAAACCGACGAACACATGTTCGTCGTGTCATAAAATATCTTCAGGAATTTCATTTATAAAATTCCTGAAGCCCAGTCAGTGTCGTCAATAATAAGTTCGTCACTCTTACTATTGACGTAGTCAGATATCACGTGTTCGTATCCAACACATGATTCCAACATCATGTACGTGTAATTCCAACGATATCTCACATCCGATTGGAATTTCTTCTTCTTAAGATTCACAGACAAACAGAGAGTACCAAACTCTTGTAGTCTGCGAGGAGTGCGAATATACTTGAGTGCAATGCGTATATTTTCCAACGCGGGGGAACACACCTTCATACCCGCTTGAACTATCAGGTTAATCACATGACACATACATCTGACATGAAAGATCTCTCCTAATGGTGCGTTTCTAATATTCCTAACAAACATATTGATCGCTACTCCATTATTAGAAGCATTATCGAAAGTGACACTAAAAATTTTATTTTGAATTTTATATTCTCTAAATATTTTCATCATACACTCAAAAATGGTCGGGCCATCATGAGGATGAAGAATCTCAGTGAATCCTAATATTTTTTATTGATTGTCCAGTTAGAATCTACATAGTGACTCGTGAGAGATGCATAAGAAGAATTATCGTGACATGTCCATATATCGGACGTCACGAACACCACTCCACTATATGCCATAAATTCCTTAATTATTTTTTGTTTTTCTAACTTATATATCTTTAGTATGTCACTCCTAGATGTGGACCTAGGAATCCTACGATAGAAAGTCTGAAAATAAGTCTGTATGATGCGCACTACCCTCGGATCTTCCGAAAATCTGATCGGAAGACCCATCAATGTGATGAGTCTGGCTATGTCGTCCCTACCCAACTCGCTAGAGTATACGAAGGGAGTAAACTTTGAGACTGTACTCGATCCAGTCTCAAAAAATGTAGTGTCAAGTTGGGTTTGCCTAGGATCTAAGGGTCCATGTTTTTTGGTGCATAATTCGGCATGCCTCTTAAGGTGCCCAGTCCTAGAGGTGTCAACCGTGCCCGGGTTAGGAACTGCACGTGCCGTGCCTGGCGCGGCACGGCTCGTGCCGTGGCATGGCACGCCGGCACGGGTTCGTCCCGTGCCGGTTCACGTAGGCACGCGTGGGGCATGGGCGTGAGCCGTGAGCCGTGAGCGTGACCTATCCCCTGCCCCCCCCCCCCCCCCCCACCCCTGTAAAAAGACCGCGGGTCGGGTCTTATTGGACCCGACCCGCGGTCCCGACTGCCGAGCCCTGACGGGCTTAGACCCGACCAATCCCAACGGCCAAAAAAAATTCAAACATTATAGATTTTCAGCCGTTGGATTCACCTCCAACGGCTAGGGGGCAGAATCCAACGGTCCTCGTGATTCTGCCCCTTAAAAATATATTAAAAATTCAAAAAAATAATAAAAAAAATTTCTTTTTTTATAAAAAATTAATTTCTTTAGCCTATAAATTCTACCCCCCTCCCTATAATATTTATGTTTTTCAAAAACATATCTCCTCTCAAAACTTTCTCTCTCTCACATAAACCGTACATCTCTCTCTCGGGCCTCGGGATTTTGATTTCGGCTTGGATTTTCGTGAAACTCTACTTGAGTTTTGAACATCAGAGCTTCCTGCGGTGTACCTTGCACGTGACTGACCTCATTGCTTTTACCAGGTAATTTATTTTACGTTTTTATTTACTTTCTCTCTCTAAAGCTTCTCTCTCAAGAAAAACATAGGAAAAAAAACATAAAAAATGACAAATACACCTGACACGTATTTAAATTTGGAAAATAAAAATGTTAGTGTTACACAGAGGTCTGCGGCTGCTGAAACTTTGGTTTCTCCAGTCGTCTCAACCCAATGTTCTAAAAAACAAAAAACTAGGAGGACTTCTGTAGTTTGGACTCATTTTAAAATTATAACACAAGTAAATGTTAGGGGTGATGAACTTGAAATGGCACAGTGCAAATATTGTATGAGACTTTTAACACGGAAGAGTTCATGTGGGACTGGGCACCTTAAGAGGCATGTCGAATTATGCACCAAAAAACATGGACCCTTAGATCCTAGGCAAACCCAACTTGGCACTTCATTTTTTGAGATTAGATCGAGTTCAGTCTCAAAGTTTACTCCCTTCGTATACTCCAGCGAGTTGGGTAGGGACGGCATGGCCAAGCTCATCACATTGATGAGTCTTCCGATCAGATTTTCAGAAGATCCGAGGGTAGTGCGCATCATGCAGACTTATTTTCAGCCTTCCTATCGTAGGATTCCTAGGTCCACATCTAGGAGTGACATACTAAAGATATATAAGTTAGAAAAATAAAAAATAATTAGGGAATTTATGGCATATAGTGGAGTGGTGTCCATGACATCCGATATATGGACATGTCACGATGATTCTTCTTATGCATGTCTCACGAGTCACTATGTAGATTCTAACTGGACAATCAATAAAAAAATATTAGGATTCACTGAGATTCTTCATCCTCATGATGGCCCGGCCATTTTTGAGTGTATGATGAAAATATTTAGGGAATATAAAATTCAAAATAAAATTTTTAGTGTCACTTTCGATAATGCTTCTAATAATGGAGTAGCGATCAATATGTTTATTAGGAATATTAGAGACGCACCATTAGGAGAGATCTTTCATGTCAGATGCATGTGTCATGTGATTAACCTGATAGTTCAAGCGGGAATGAAGGTGTGTTCCCCCGCGTTGGAAAATATACGCAATGCACTCAAGTATATTTACACTCCTCGCAGACTACAAGAGTTTGGTAATCTCTGTTTGTCTGCGAATCTTAAGAAGAAGAAATTCCAATCGAATGTGAAACATCATTGGAATTACACGTACCTGATGTTGGAATCATATGTTAGATACGAACAAGTGATATCCGACTACGTCAATAGTAAGAGTGATGAACTTATTATTGATGACACTGACTGGGCTTCAGGAATTTCATAAATAAAATTCCTGAAGATATTTTATGATATGACGAACATGTGTTCTTCGGTTTATACGCATACCACTTGCATTGCACTCCGCTGCATATGCAACATTAATAGCATGTTTAGGAAGTATCGAGCTGACCCGACACTTAGCCATATGGTTGCAGAGATGGAGACCAAGTACTTGAAGTACTGGTCCACCATTCCATCTCTTTATTGCCTCGCTGCATGCATGGACCCTAGGGCTAAGGTGGAAGGGGTTGAAAACACCCTGACTTTCATTAACAATTATTCCATTAATACCTTGTTCATTTACGAGAAGTTGACAGACCTGTTCACATACTATGATACTAGGTATGGTGGTAGTGGTGGTGAGATTGTGATTACGGACATTGATACCTTGTTCGGAGATGACGATTATTCCATTAACCTAGCGAGGGGGAAACGTAGGGGTGGACCATCACATAGGAGTAAGCTATCTCGGTACTTAGATACCGATTACTGTTGAATCTTATCACATTCTGATAATAAGAATCTTGATTTATTACAGTAGTGGAAATCATATGAGTCCACCTATCCCGTGCTATCTAGGATGGCAGGGGATCTACAGACTCCTCTGGTGTCGAGCGTAGCATCAGAGTCTGCTTTTTCTGTTGTAGTGAACGTGATTTCGGATAGGAGATCGAGATTACGTCCAGATATGGTTGAAGCATTGGCTTGTTTGAAGGATTGGGAGGAATCAAGGTTTAGCATCCATGATCATGCTGAAGCTGGGACTGTGACAGACACTGCAGTCTCATCCACATCCACTACGATGGCGGAGGAGCTGATTGTCGATGATGATGATCCATATGATACTGATCTTGATGTTGTGGCTGATGATTCTCATGATATGCCGCTTGACGATTGATGCTGATCTGCTGTTTTTTTTCGATATTTTTTTTATTCATTATATTTATACACTTTGTTTGTACGTTGTGTTGAAACTTATACTTGTTTTATTCGGACCATCAGTTTTAAATGCATGATTGGTAATTTTTCATTTGTGTAGTTTAATTTTTTTTTTAATTTTAATTTTTCCTAACATAATGTATTGATTTATTTTTTTTACGATTTAAATTTTATTTTAAAAATTAATAACTTTAATTTATAATTAATAAATTATAAATATAAATAAAGCTATACTTAGTTGAATTTGATAAAAAAAATAATTTTCTAAAGTTTGTTTTTTTTTTAATTTTAATTTTTAACATTTTTAAAAAAAATTATATTTAATAATTAATACTCTACACTACACTGTGTAGACAGTAGACTACGGTCACTACACTTAACTTAACCTTAAGAAATATAATTTACAATATATAAATTAAAAAAAATACAATATTCTGATTTCAGAATTCAGAGAATCAGATTTCTGTCTGGCCTCCCGTGACCCGTCCCTTCCCGGTCCCGCGCCCGCCTGCCCGGCCCTGCCTCTCTCTCACCCTCAACAGCTCAGCCAGTTAGCCTATGCGGTTATGCCGGCATGCCCTGGCGGCTGGTCCCTGGCCTGTAGCACGATCATGCTGGAAAAAAATGGGTCGTGCAGTGCCGGGCCAGCCCGTTTGACACCTCTACCCAGTCCCACATGAACTCTTACATATTAAAAGTCTCATACAATATTTGCACTGTGTCATTTCAAGTTCCTCACCCCTAACATTTATTTTTGTTATGATTTTAAAATGAGTCGAAACTACAGAAGTCCTTCTAGTTTTTTGTTTTTTAGAACTTTGGGTTGAGACGACTGGAGAAACCAAAGTTTCAGCAGCCGCAGACCTCTGTGTAACACTAACATTTTCATTTTCCAAATTTAAATACGTGTCAAGTGTATTTGTCATTTTTCATGTTTTTTTTTCCTATGTTTTTCTAGAGAGAGAAGCTTTAGAGAGAGAAAGTAAATAAAAACGTAAAATAAATTACCCGGTAAAAGCAATGAAGTCAGTCACGTGCAAGGTGCACCGTAGGAAGCTCTGATGTTCAAAACTCAAGTAGAGTTTCACGAAAATCCAAGCCAAAATCAAAATCTCGAGGCCCGAGAGAGAGATGCACGGTTTATGTGAGAGAGAAAAACTTTTGAGAGGAGATATGTTTTTGAAAAACATAAATGTTATAGGGAGGGTAGAATTTATAGACTAAAGAAATTAATTTTTTATAAAAAAAGAAATTTTTTTATTATTTTTTTAAATTTTTAATATAATTTTAAGGGGCAGAATCACGAGGACCGTTGGATTCTGCCCCCTAGCCGTTGGAGGCGAATCCAACGGCTGAAAATCTTTAAAGTTTGAATTTTTTTTTTGGCCGTTGGGATTGGTCGGGCCTAAGCCCGTCGGGACCACGGGTCGGGTCTGATTGGACCCGACCCGTGGTCTTTTTACCGGGGGCCAGAGGACGGGTCACGCCCACACCCCACGCGTGCCTGTGTGAACCGGCACGGGACGAACCCGTGCCGGCGTGCCGTGCCACGGCACGAGCCGTGCCACGGCACGAGCCGTGCCGGGCCAGGCACGGCCAGGCACGAGCAGTTCCTAACCTGGGCACGGCACGGGCCAGGGCACAGTTTAAAAACGTACCGGGCCGGCCCGGCACGTTTGACACCTCTAGTTCTGCCTAGCAAGTCTTTGAAATATGAGACCTAAGTCTCCGCGATATCACTTTTGGATGTCGAATACTCCTCATTTTCCTTAACGACTGTTACAATCTTATTCTTTTGCAGTTTAGAGTTGGTTAACACATAGAAAAATCTAGTGCATCTATCGCTCTCTTTAAGATATCTAATCTTCGCCTTCTGTCTAAGGAAGGAGAGCTCACACTCTTCTAGTTTCCTTAGGTAGACTTTTTGTTGGATTTCCATGACTTTTAGTTCAGGACGAGGGTTGAGGAGTATTTCTTCTTGGACAGCTTTTAAGGCTTCTCTTGCTCGGCTGACTCTAACGCAAATATGACTGAAATGTTTTTCATTTAATTTTCTGAGGGGTTCTTTTAAGGATTTTAATTTAACCGTAATCTGAAACATGACTGAACCAATTACTTTACTTCTCCATATATTCTGGAGGAGCGGGACAAATCCATCATGAGTAAGCCACATATTGCAGAATTTAAAAGGTATAAGTCTACCCGTGTCTATTTTCTCCGTGGACATAAGGATCATACAATGATCCGAGTATACTCCAGGGACCAGAAATTTGACATGGTTGTCCAGTTGTAGACTAGCCCAATTATTATTCGTCATTACCCTATCAAGTTTACTAGAGACTCTTCCGTTTGTCCAAGTAAAATAGTTACCAGAGGAGGGAAGATCCTCCATGCCTAAGTAGGAAAGAATCCAATGCATCGTGACATTCGTAGTTGGAGACAATTCTACCTTCAACTCTATCTAATCCGGACAAGGGGGTATTGAGGTCCCCAATAAGAAGCCAAGGGCCTGTAATCAAGCCATCATTCCTAAGGTCATTCCATAGACTTCTTCTAGTAACTATTGAATGAAAGGCATAAATGAAAGAGAGTCTAAAGGTTATGCCCTTCTCTTTGTCATCTATATGTAGAGTGATAAGTTGGGCTGTGCAAGAGAGCACACTAAGGTTGACAGATTGGGAGTCTCATAATATCATGATTCTTCCGTATTTGTAGCAAGGAAAATTGTTCACCACCTTGAACTTCTTGAACTTCGTTCTCATAAGCCAAGATAGTTTCTCGCAGCTGAGTTTGGCTTCAGCAATAGCAAATATATCAATGGTGTAGGCTTGAAACAGCCTTAACACCTCTTCGTGTTTGAGAGGACAATTAAAACCTCTAAGATTCCAATATGCTATCCTCATTGGCAGAATTAGAGATATAACAGATCTCATATAATCAAGCCCTTATTACCACCCTTACTACGAGGCTCCAAGGATAAACCCTCCAGAGTAGACATGGTAAGGCCAAATTGCTAACATCCAAGGAAGGGTTATCCTGCCGAAACTCCATTCTGCGAAACCCTCTTAACACCCCGATTACAGAAGTTACAAGATATTCCCTACCCTTACATGAAATTTCTACCCTTACAACCAATATTCCCATCTTGACACATGGAGGAAGCACCGAATGGGTTACCCAAGGTAGAGTAATAGGCTGCCTTCTAGTATATGCATAAATCCACCATAATCTTGCATCACCACAGCAAGCATATTTAAAAAATAACCATGTGAGTCCACGGCATGGAGAATTTCCATGCCAACAGAGAGCAAAGAATACTCTTGCAAAGCCGTCTTTTTTAAAAAATACCAAACAGCATGAAGCTGTTTTGGTTTTTTTTGTTGCATACAATTCCATTGACTCACTCCATGCCACTCCTAGAGATGCCTCCATCTCTCCCCAATTGTCCCTTAATAACAATACAAAGGAGGGGAGAATCCCCCTCCAGAACCAACCTCCAAAGTTCCAACAAGAATTCCACCAAAAAACAAAAAACAACCCAACAAAAACAGAAATAAGCAAGGCCCTGAAGTTCAAAAGAAGGGCCATATAATTTCTTCTATGCTGGACCATAAGGGGCAGCACCTTCGCCTTCTGCTCCTTGGTTCTGGTTTTGTTTCTAAGATTAAAAGATGATCCTTCCCTGATCCCCGGATCTTTCTTTTTCACCCGAGCTTTAACAATAGTGAAGCCCTCAGCATCCAGTTGCGCATTTTGAAATCCAGCTTTCGGCTCAGCTTGAAGCTCAGCCACTATAGCAGTTGGGACCTGTCCCTCCTCAAGAGTGGAGTTTTCCTTAGCATTTTCAGCAGCACAACTCCTTGCTGGAGAAGGATTGGCTAGGGATAAATCTTGAGATTTTTCCACCAGTTGGGAGGCTTTTGACACATCCTTTACGGGGCTATAAAACCCTTCTGGAGTGTTTGCTAGCATCTCCTCATCTTGATTTTTAACTTTTCGGCATGTATTGAAGGAGTGGCCAAAAATACAACAGTGACAACAATATAAAGGTAAATTTTCAAATATAACAGACTGCTTGATATTGGAGCCATCCGGGAAATGCAACTCAAATTCATCTACCAATTTACTTCCTAGGTCGATTTCTACAAGAACCCTTGCAAATACAATTTTGGAGATGTTCGTCGTGAGTTTATCCATATGTAGAGGCTGGCCGATACAACTTGCGGCCTTGCTTAGGCCTATAGGGTTCCATAAGTGTAGTGGAAAATCCGGCAGCTTGACCCATAAGGGTATCTTAGCCATTTCCTTTAGGCCATAATGAAAGCCAACAAAAAGCAATTTAACATAGAGAGGGCGACCGTAGACTAGATAAGGACCAGAATTAAGAATGTGGTCTCTGTCCGCGGAGTTTCCAAAACAAAACACCAGCCATCCACTAGGGTACTGGATTAGTTGAGGAGAGAATTTCCAGTGGTCTTCCATGAATCTTTTCAGCGCTGGAAGACCAGGACTTCTTGTTACGAAATACCCAATAAGACAATTATCCCAATGTCCTCGAAGTAAGTCATTTTCGACATATACAGCTTTGCCTAGTTGAACCGGGGGAATGAATTCTAGTTTAGAGGAATTCTCAAGGCCTCTATTTCCAGCAAATAGGCTACTCCAAGGAGCCTTGCTTTTGCCAAAGGTTCTGGGAGCCTTAGTCTGATTATTGTGATTAGGCAGGCTAGGGGCTATTTCAGGGGGTCGATTAGTGCCCAAGGTGATAGGCTGCACTATTTCACTTAGTGTGTTTGGAGCATTCGGGTCAATTGTCCTATCATCCTTCTGAGCCATTCCTGCATGGAAGGTGGCCCTTGCTTCATCGATGTTGCTGTTAACATCCAGATCATCATTTTCATTCACTAGGCTATTATTAGAAGGAGATAACCGGCTGCTGGAGTCCAGAAGTGTTTTCTTCTGTATGCCCGAGTTAGTACATTTGTCATATAATTCGTTTGAGTTATTATTCGGGGACAGCACATTTTCACTCGAGTCACATAAAGAATTAGAGGTGCTCTCGGTTTGGGGCATATTTTCATTGAAGTTTAAGCTTAGGTTTAGGTTCGGTAACTCAGAATCGAGGCTTAACACAGCCTCGTTCATCAAATTCGCAGCAAAATACTTAAACATCGAAGAATTTTCAAGCAATTTATTATCTTCGTTTTTAAGAGAGTTTCGATTAAGAAGAAGGAGAGATTCGTCCATGCTATCGGGAGGAAATTTACCATATACAATTCGGCGACAGTCGCCATCTTCCACCACTAGCTCGATTGCAGAGGAGTCGCTCTCGGAACAGAGAACCAGGCACCTTCGAGGCCTCCTCGGATGGGCAATCACGGGGGCGTTCGGCCAGGCGTCGGGGGAGGCAGCAGCAGCACGTTCAGCCTCGGTATCAATAATAAGTGTGTCGGGCGGTCCCGACATACTTATATAGAGGGGAATTAGGGTAGAATATGGCTTAGTTGGGGGAGCTTAACTCCATTACAATGCTCAAGGAAGGATTTTCGGGGCTTCTAGGTGGATTAGGGCAGAAACATGGAGGCGGCAGCAACAGTAGAGGATTTAGGTTGTGTAGGAATAGATATAGTTTCTTCATGTCAATTAAACATTTGATCTAGTACTATTACCTAAATAGAAGTGGGCTATAAAGAATAAGTGTCTCTTCAAAATAAAACCTAGAGATAATAATTCTCAATCAAGATACAATGCTTGGTTAGTAGTCAAAAAATTTAGTAAATAAAAAGGAAATTACTTTGACAAGATATTTTCTCTCATAGTAAATATGTCTTATATACTAGGAGTTCTAAGTTTAATTGTAAGCTTAGATATAGAAATTGATCAACTTGATATGAAGATAGTATTTCTTTATGGTGACTTTCACTAAACACTCTACATGAATCAACATGAGGGATTAATTATAAAAATGAAAAAATATTTTGTTTGTAGATTGAACAATAGCTTATATGGTCTTAAATAAGTACATAGATAGTTGTACTAAAAATTATATTCATTCATAGAATGCATATTTTAGATTCATGACTGCTTTTAACTGTTCATGGTCAAATTATTTTGATGGTACATGTTTATTAATCATCTCAAAAATAAGTGTAATAGTATTTATATTTATATTTATATTAGGTAATTTTTATTTTACATGTCAATATAAAATGATCACATCATATGATCACATTCAATACACACAAATGTACTAGAATAAAATGTTAAAACTTTTCTATTCTCAAAAGTGAAGACAAACCTATTAAAATTTTTTGTTATAATATTATCAATGGTATGTCCAACTCTATTTATATTGTGGACATCAAATTTATATTATATAAGAACTGATGATTTAATCTTTTATATATAAGTCGAACTCTATACATCTAATCAAATATTATGCATAATAAAAGACACATGTACATTATTGTTAAATACAAACTCAACTCATTATAAATTCACCAAAGATTCATAATAATCAAATGACTTTCAATATAAATATAGTTCTAACATACATGACCTCTAATACATATATACAATACATAAACTTTTCATGTGATCAATAATATTTATACTGCACTCGTCCATATATTTTTAATGATGATATATAAATAAGAAATGAAGGATTTGTGTTTGGGTACTCAAAATACAAAGTAATTAAAAAAAAGACCTTAATTTTTTAATATAAATAAAAAAATACTAAAATCAAAATTTAATAATTTTTGGTACACTCAAATGCATAAAACTATTTTGATACCAACTTTTAAAACAAATTAAATTAATTTTTGAATTATTTTAATTTGGAAATCATTTTTCGAATAAAAAATAGTTTACCAAAACAAACTTCTTCAAAGTGCTTTGACACATTTCGAATTCATGACCTACACATTCTTCATTAAGACACCAACTTACCAACTACAAGCAATAATTTTTTTGGCAAGCTCACTACAAAAAAAATCTCATATAGCTAGGGAAAATTCCCTAGCTAAATAGGCATTTCCCGTCGCTAACCAGGATATAGCAACGGATTACCGACGGATTAGTTCCCTATATAAAGTACTTCTTACTAAAATTTAGCGAGGGAAAGTATCTCTAGCTAAAAATTTAGCGATGGAAAAATTCCTTATTAAAAAGGATTAATTCCCTAGCTAAATTAGCAAGCTAAATGAGATTTTCCGTCGCTAAACGAAAATAATGACGTAAGATTCCCAAGCTAACGTGTCGGTCGCTAAATTTTAGCGACAGAAATAGTCCCTAGCTAAATAAATTTAGCGATAGAAAATCCATTGCTAAATTAAAGATTTCCCTAGCTAAATTAACTAGGGAAAATTCCCTAACTAAATTAGTAATAGATTTTTCCCTAACTATTTTAATTTCAAAACTATTTTTAGAATTTAATTTATTTTAAAATTTTTTAATTAAATAATTTAATATTTGTATATCAAATTGAATAAAAAAATGAAACTATAAATAATTTATAATAAACAAAAAATAAAATCTTTTAATAACTTATTCTAATTCAATATTTTACATAATTGAAAAAAAAATAACAAAATTTTATTTCATCTTATTCATCAATGTATTTACTGACAATGCATAAAGTATAATATATCCATTCATTGACATTGCTTTCTTTCTCTCTGTTCCTCCGATCACCATTTTTCTACTGTAATAAAGCTATCCGAGTCACGGCACGTAATGTCTAGTGAAAAATCTCATCACTTATACAAGCTTTGTATGAGGAATAATGCAATATCATATCTATAAGAAATTGAAACCATTTAGTCAAATTAAAATAAAAAAAAGTTATGTTTTGATAAATATATAATTTTGCAGTATATATGCAAATATATACTAGTATTTCACTCGTGCATATATTATTATAGTATATGTACATAAAAACTATAGTATTATGTGTACATATAAACTGAGTACAAATATACTCAGTATATATGTATATAAAATATTGCAGTATTATATGTACTTATATACTAACTTTATTAGTACGTATATACTGCATTTGGTACAGTTGCTGCTGCTCCCATTGCCGCTGATGCTCCTGCCACTACTATTGATGTCGCCGTCGCCGCCGTCGCCAATACCATTACTACTGTCACAACTTCTGCCACTACCGCTACTGCCATCACTGGCCGCTGCAATGTTTTCCGCTGCTGCCCCCACTATCGGTGCCACCGCTGAATGCAGCCACCACGCCGCTACTACTGTTGTGGATGGTGCCCCCGCTGCTACCATCACCATTGGTGCTGCCGCTGCTACCTTCACTAATGGTGCTGCCCCAGCCACCGCTGCCACCTATGCCTTTACTGTCACTGCTTCCGGTGCTGCCACTGCTTCTGGTGCAGCCACTGCTACCATTGCTGTCGCCACTATCACTACTGCCGTAGCTACTATGGTTGTCCCTGCTACTGCCGTTGTTGTCGTTGCCGCCACCGCCGCCATTGCCACCGCTACTGCTTCTGCCGCCACTACCACCGTTGCCACCGTCACTACTGCTACTGATAATAGGCTTTTGCATACCTATAATAGGCTAAAACTCTACCAAAAAAATTCAGAGACACACAAACATATTCACATATATATAAAATAGTTATTATTGACATAAATAAACACAAATTAAAGTTGATTGTCAAACAATTTCAACAAAAATTTAATTAAATAATTTAATATTTTTAAATTAAAATTAATAAAAATAGAAACTATAAATGAAAATTTTAAATTAAACAAAAAAAATCATTTAATAACTTATTCTAATACAATATTTTAAATAACTAAAACAAAAAAATAACAAAATTAAATTGCATCCCATTAATCAATGTATCTATCGACAGTGCATAAAGTATAATCTATCCATGCATTGATAATTGCATTCTCTCCCTCTGCTCCTCCGATCACCAACTTTCTGCTGCGAAAAAGCTGTCCGAATCATGGTGCATCATATCTATTGAAAATTTTCTTCACTTATACAAGCTTCGTATAGGAAATAATGCGGTACCATATATGTAAGAAATGTAAACCACTCAATCAAATCAAAATAAATAAAAAAAACTATGTTTTGATAAATATATATTACTACAGTAAATATGTACATATATACTAGCATTTCACTCGTACATATATTACTACAGTATATGTACATATAAACTACAGTATTGTGTGCACATATATACTTAGTATATGTGTATATAAAATACTACAGTATTATATGTATGTATATATTGATTATATACATACGTATATACCGCATTTTTCATCATTGATGTTGCCACTTCTGCCATTGCTGCCACTGCCGGTGCTGCTATAGTTGCCACTGCTGCTGCCGGTGCTGCTACAGTTGCTGCCGCTGCCGCTGATGCAGCCGCTGCCTCCACTGCTACCACTGTCGCTAATGTAGTCGCTGCCTCCACTACCGCCACTACCGCTAATGCCACTACTGCCATCACTACCACAGCTTTCGCAGCTAAATATAGACTTTTACATACCTATAATAGGCTAAACTCTACCCAAAAAAATCAGAGACACTCAAACATATTCACATATATATATAAATAATTATTATAGACATGAACAAACACAAATTAAAGTTGATTATCATATAACTTTAACAAAAATCTAAAAGATGTCCAGCAATTATATTTAGAGAGAGTGTGTGCAAAAATAAAATGTTTTAGGAATAATAAAGATAAAATAAGCTAGCCCTCTTTTTGATCAAGCTAAAATTGATAAATATGGGACCCATGCACTAGAAGGACCGTGGCAAGTTAAAAATATAGTTATATTTAATTATATAAAGTTTTATTTAGTTTTACAAATATTTATATATAGTTATACGTATATAATTAAACATAATGTTATATTTTGTTATACATGTAATTATAAATATAGTTACATGTGGTTTTACATATAGTTACACGTATAGTTAAACTTATATTTATACATGTAGGTATATATATTTATTTATATAATTTTATATAACTATACATATAGTTATGTATAGGTATAGATATACTAAAATACATTTTTGAATACTAATATATACAAATGTATATTAAATATAAGTTGTAAATTATATATTTAAATATAGTTATGTATAAAAATTTTATAGTAATACATATAATAAGATACAATTATTTATAATTATATGTTCTTATACCATTGGGATCCAATGGCAAAAAGACACAAAACAGAAACAAACAAGTTCGGCTTACAACAGATCAGAACAAAGTAAATGCAATCTTGTATTTCAGTCATGCAATATATAAATATAAATACAATTTAAATCCCCCTAGAAACAAATGATGTCATCTACATAACAAAACAAAACTCAATCAAAATAGGCAAAGATTAGATCCACATTTTTAGATATGTCAACAAAGTTTACCTCATCATGCTTAAATTGTTTATGATTTGCTGGCAATGTAATTGGAAAGCTAATCAAGACCCTCGTAGAGGCCCTCACCAGAGGTAGCACAGGTGCTCTGAATGTGCCAATGGCGTTGGAGAAGAGAGTGAAGTCTTAGCTTGTCAGTAATTTCAGCCGCATGCATCGCATTGGGAAGTTCTTGCTTATTGGCAAATACTAGCAAAACTACATCTCGAATCTTTTCCTCATTTAGCATCCTATGCAACTCATCTCTAGCTTTAACTACTCGATCTCTGTCATAGCTGTCCACCACAAATATGAGACCTTGGGTATTTTTGAAGTAATCCCTCCAAAAAGGGCGAATCTTATCTTGACCCCCAACATCCCACATAATGTAATTGATTTTTTTGTATTTAACAGTCTCTACATTGAAGACAATAGTAGGAATTGTTGTGAAAATTTCACCAAGCTTCAACTTATACAAAATGGTTGTCTTTTCACCAGCATCAAGACCTAGCATCAAAATCCTCATCTCCTTGTTGGCAAACAGCCTACTGAATAGCTTTGTGAACGTAAATCTCATTTCTTTCACTAAATCTCAAATCCTTTGTCATATGGCAGTAAAGAGATTTGATGAAAGAAAGAAACAGAATCAATAGACCTCAAGAGATAGTCACTAGAGAGGGAGGTCAACCTCTATATGTTCTTATACCTATAATATACATAATTAAAAAAAGAGTTACATATAGTTAAACATATAATTATATATAGATATATTCATATAAGTAGTTATAAGTAATTATACATAAATATATACAAAGTTATAAATAAATATATAGATATTATTATATGAATACATATATGTATGCATAGATACAAATATAATTATATTTTAATTATATAGAGTATTACATAGTTATACAAATATTTATATATAGTTATACACATATAGTTATAAATATGTATGTAGTTAAAGATATAGTTATATATAACATTTTTATAGTTATACATATAGCAAAATACAATTATATATAGTTATATATTATTATACATATGATATATTTTGTTAAAAATATAGTTATATAGAATTACTCATATAGTTGAAAAATATTATATAGTTAAAAAAATAGCTATATATAGTTATTAATATAGTTATAAAAATAGTTTAGATAGTTACAAATATAGTTAAATATAATTATGAAAAGTTTTATATAGTTATACAAATATTTATAAATAGTTATCATATACTATAATAACAACACACTCTCAAATGCCCAATTGAATTACACCACTATAGAGAAATAACTCGTATCAACAATCTTATCTTTTGGCAAGTTAATATCATATATAGTTGGAACCAAAGTCATAGTATATACTAAATATTCTATAATCAAATATCTCATAGAAAAGAAAGATGTCAGGCCTAGATTGATTTGATGGATTTTACTATCACAATAGTTTGAACTAGAGATATTAGATAAGAAATGTGCATATAATCAAAATTGAAAATAGCTTATCAAGTCTAGAAAAAGAAGATAGAAGAGTTATTAAAGAAGATATTAGATAGATTTTTTTATTTGAACAAAATTATAGTATTGAATGAAAATGTAACTCCATGGTGTGTAATATTGAATAAACCATATCATTGCAAGTAGTACTCTGATCAAATTTCGAGTCAAAGTGTTATAGATGGAAGATTAGTAGTATGTTGCAATAATGTCACTTTTTCTCGTGCTCTTACGAATTGGTGGACCATGTTAATAATTATGTGCTTAAGTATTTTTCTTCTCAAAAATAATGTTGATATTTACATATATATGCATAAATATATATGTACATATACACTGACCTACACACACACACACACATTTATACATCCATATACATTACTATACATTATATATCACAATACACATTTTTGTACTTTTGTATATATTCACACATGTATCTACATTTTCAAAGTAGTGTGTATATACTTGTATGCAATGATAAAAATTTCCGATATATCCACCGATATATCTCCGATATATCCATAAATTCTAAATATCGATATAT
>JAREIK010014177.1:1877500-1950000 GCA_029783825.1 Sapria himalayana
AAATTTGGGAGCGTCTACTCCCCATTTTTGTCAAAAAAAGAAGTATTACCTCCTTTTTTTTGTTTTATTATTTTTCTAGCATAGATCAACATATAATAAACATTAAGATTTTAAAAGTATATATTTCTCACATATTTAGTATTCGCCTAATTCATAGTGAATAAGAGAGGAAAAGAGAAGAACACATGATATAGGTAAGAATGTGCCGAACAATGACAATTTTGTGTTTCATTTAATATATATATTTTTGTTCTCTTTCATAAATCTAACAAATTGGAAATCAAGTTATTCTCAACAATTGGTATTAGAGGTTTAGGTTGTGCATTATGATACCCCATTGGGTGAAATTACTATTGATGATAATAATGAATTTAATAAATAGTAAAATTTTTGCAGACAATATCAGCATATCAAGAGAGGTGTTCTCAATTCTCATACACAGTGTTTTGTAAGAATTGTCTAGAAAAAGTCATATTCTGTAGACAATAATGACTGTATATGAAGGAAAAATGAAAATAAAAAAAAATCTATGGAACGAAATTTGGATTCTAGAAAATATAGATGGAGGATTATATATACTAGAAAAATGTATATCAACCCCTTCTGAGGAAGGAGATAGAGTCTATGAAGATAGAAGAGCACATACTAGCACGTGAATTCATCTGAAATATGAAATCTTACCAACTTACTTTAAATATAAAAAATGAGAAGAGCATAGTAAGGCTTACGAAGGCTCTTGCTAGTATATACGAAAAACTAATTGATGCTAAAAAAGTGCACATGATAAGGTGTTTTTTCAATCTTAAGTTGACAGAAAGCATATCAGTGACCCAACAACTCACTGAAGTCAACACAATATGAGTATATCTAGTTGAATGTATCCTTATTCACACAAATCTGATAGATGAGAAAGAAAATTATGAAGTACTTTCCTAACATACTCAAACTCTATGATAGAAACAATTCAAAAACTAAAATTCAATATTCTCAATTTGACAAACAGATAATCAAGTCAAGAATAAATAAATAATATATTAATAATACTCGAGTATCTAATAAGATACCATATCATAGAAGTAACAACCATCTTGTTTTACTATTCCAATGAATGCATGTATGATGTGTAGATTGTATAAATCTTTGTATGGCTTAAAGCAATATCATAAGACATGATTTAGTCAATTGTTTTCAGTACTTATTACTTTTGAGTTTAGGAAATGTATCTCAGATTAATTTTAATTCTATCAATATGAATCAAAAAGATAATATATGATGTTATTAATATATATTAATAATTTTTAGTATAAGAGATTATCAATTTTAGTTATAATGCATCTAAAATTATTCTTGCAAACTAAATTTTATACTTTTTTAAATAATTCATTTACATTATCAAAATTAAGGCTACTTATTTAAAATGTATAATTTTTTCTAAGCAAATTGTTCTTTAACAATTTTATATAAGTTTGACATGATGTCCACAAATATATGCATCATAGTGGATTCTTCCAGATACAAAAATATCATAGAAAAATATTAATATCTAATAGTAATCAGAATAGATATATATCTATCATGACCTAGAAAAAAAGCATTAGACTTGAAAACTTGACAAGACTATACATACCTAAAAGTATATAAAAATTCAATGTAGAACAACTATTTTAATTTTTTTTATAATTCTACAATAATTTCTAAAAATAATTTAGATAATAATTGATTAAAACTTTAAAAATATATTAATTACTTACAACTTTTTCAAGTTTGCACATATGAATTATTAGGCATATATTATTTTAATAGCTCATTAGCATTACATAATCTATATGAGATTTGATCACATTTTGCTCATATACTATTAATACTAAAATACAAATAATAATCCAAAATAAAAAAAAATTATATATACAACTAAAATTTTATTATTTGATTATTTTAGATTTATTTTACATCGATTGATTAAATTAAAATGACTTAATCTCATTTTTAAAATACTAAGAAATAAATTTAAAAATAATGATAATATTTAATAATCACATAAATTAAACAAATAAAAAAATTAATTTAAGATTTGATTACTATTATAACTTCTAGAAAGAGGTATGAGTTATAATAATAATTCAATAAAACAAAAAAAAATTATAATTAAATTTAATTTTCATACAAAATCCCAAAAATATTAATAATGCATTTGCAATTAGGACCACAAAAATCTGATAATCATAATAACTATTTGAATATCACTTAATTTAATTTATATAATTATATTTTTCAACAAAATTTTATTATTTTATATATTCGAATTATTTTTAATATTTATAATGCAACTAAATGAACACTATATAATAAACAAAAAATTATAATTTCAACACTTCCTAAAACATATTAAAACAATAAAGAGTAGTGCGACTCCATCAATTTTATTTCTTTGATAAATAATAAAGATCATAATGAGAGGCTAACAAAAAAAAATCAAATAATGTTACAAGATCTATCATAGTCGAGGAGCATGTGTTTCAAACTAGAACTACTTGAAAATCAAATAGCATGCTTACATCTAAAAATATATATTTCTATATCACAATCAAATTAAATTATATATATATATGTGTGTGTGTGTGTGTGTGTGTTTCATTATAAGTACATTAAGATTTATTAATATGCTTAAAATAATAATATAATAGACTTACTTTATTAAAATTTGAATTAAAATGTATTTAATACTAATAAGTATTTATTAAATAATTTTATATTTAGTAATTATTTATTTGAAATATAAAAAATTGTGAAAATGCAAGTAGCATTGTGCCTGAGGTGCATCTTAGATGAGGATTAAAAAATAATACTTAGCACATTTTTAATATTATATTTCAAAATACTCTGATATTTTAACATATTTTTCTACCTTTTTCTTATGTTTTCCTCCAGCAGGCTTGGAAGGAATTGAGGCAATTGGAGCTCTATACTTTTTCACTACTTTGCACAAAAAAACATGTTTTGAGATGGCACCAACTCAAGAAGTTTGATGATAAAGAAAAAAAATTTATTGATGAACACATATTCTTGTCTAGTTTAACAGAAGTTTGTAGCACATAGTAACAAAAAGTCATAATGAGAAAGCTTATAACACTAGACATTCAAATGGATGAAGATGTGTAGCAGGGCATTTGAGAAATGCAGAGTTTAACTATTCATTTTGTATTTTGTGGGAATTCCTCTAGGGGTTCGTAGTGGTAAGAAAAGAGTGGTTTGACAAAATAACATAACTAGTAGCACTACCTAAAAAGCTATGCCTATTCATACAAGTATGCATGAAGGCGGACAAAATAGAATAATAGTTTATTTGAAGGATTTCAATGGCAAAACATAGTTTTGCTCGTTATCTCAACCAAGTAACGTGCTCATTTGCCAACTACCCTTCTTAGCTTAGAAATTTCATTAACTTTTTAATTGCGCAGAATTAGAAGCGACAGTTTCATAATTAAAGTTGAAAATAGGGCATGAGCAACCAAACATCAATTTTGACACAACAAATAAAAAAAGTAAACACGAATTATTTAGAGTTTTGAATGACTATGAAATCCATAAAAAAAACTCGAAGTTGATATAGGAAATTATCGAACTATAGCCTATATGAAATTGAATTGATTATTGAAAACAAGTTTTAAACAGATCTCATTAACCACAACCATCGGTTAATTAATTAGCAAGGAATGAGCAAGAAAACATAGTGCGTGTTGAAGACATCAATGCCTGACAAGACATCAAAAGCAAAAAAATAAATATGAGATGGCTCGATAACGAAAGATAAGTACCATTGAGTATCAGTATGAGTGATAATAGATGAGTGGTAGCCAAAGAACATGGCTGAAAATTTACTTCACTTAGCCATTTCCCAGACAATATCTATCACAAGATCCTCATTAGTGACATGCATACCAAATCATGAAAAACTTGACAGAGGTAAACCAATTGACTATGCAAAATCTATCTTCAAAGGAAATAGATCACCTTCATCTGGATGGATCTTAGTGCAAGAGTAAATGAGCAATCTCTTTTCGAAGTTCATCGTCGTGAGTAATACAGTGAACTAATTATTCCCTTAGAAAAATCTACAGAGTAAGCTGAAAGTTTATCTCATAACAAATTTTTTTAATTTATATTTTATTTGACAATTTTTCTAAATTAAAAATTTTGAAATAACTATGCTAAAGGATTACATGTACTATGTCATACTTAGACAAACATGCTAGAGCCAATTAAATAATCAAATCAGGACATGTCAGCACCACCCCATCAAATTATGCCCACATGTACCATAAATTAGCTAGGTAAATTCCATCGCTAAATTAATCGCTAATTTTCTAGAAATAATTAGTTAGGAAAATCCCACCACTAAATTTTGTCGCTAAATTCAAATTTAATTAGCTAGGGAAATTCAGTCGCTAAATCCGTCGCTAAATTCCGATTTATATTAACTAGGAAAATCCTGTCGCTTAATTTGTCGATAAATTCCAGATTTAATTAGCTAGAGAAATTCCGTTGCTAAATTCATTGCTAAAATTTGGATTATATTAGCTAGGAAAAGTCCATCACTAAATCTATCGCAAATTCCGGATTATATTAGCTAGCAAAATTTCATCGCTAAATCCATCATTAAAATCTGGATTATATTAGTAAGAAAAATCCTGTCGCTAAATCCGTCGATAAATTCCGGATTTAATTAGCTAGAAAAATTCCGTCGCTAAATCCGTCGCTAAATTCTTCGCTTTTTTTGAGTGGAATTTATGAAAATATTCCGTCGCTGATCACTCATTAATCCGTTGCTAAATTCCATGCTATTATTGAACGGAATTTACGAAAATATTTCATTGCTAATCCGTTGCAAATTTTTATTTTAATGAAAAAACATAAATTCATTATTATTCCCTAGCTAATTCCTCGCTATTTAGCAAGGGATTAATCCCTAGCTAAAATTCCCTAGCTAAATCAATATGTTCTTGTAGTGGCTAACACACACAAACACATAGAAATATACTTATATATATATATATATAAGTATATTTCTGTGTGCGTGTGTGTTAGTTAACTAACTGAGTTATTGCTAGTAGTTGAAAGCTTGGCCACATTATTACGTTTGCATTGATCATGAGTTCGAACTTGACTGTAGCTTTGAAAAGGTTTATTTTTGTAAAGAACTTTGAGAATTGAAAATAAATTTCCAAATGTAAAAAGCAATGCTTCATATTTAATTTTTTAAAACTTGCGGGGGACAAATTGTCACATTTCAATATATCAAAATTTAAAAATTTTTAATTTTGGTATTTTTTTATTTTGAAAAAAAAATTATTTAATTTGTTTTTGATGCACCAAAATACAAATCCACCATACAAAATGAATATTGAGATTTTTATATTTTGTTACACCAAACATAAAATATTTGTATTTTGGTATTTTCTACTTTTCATAATTAAAAAATAGTGCCATATATTTTATAATAAATAAGTTTTTGTGCACTATAATTCATTAACCTAATCTTGTCTTTCAATATCCGGGAAAAAAAATTAATTTAATTATTTAGTAAATTATCTTTTAAAACCAATAAATTATTTAATGTTGGAGTAGGTGCAACATATTAAAGTTTAATATTGTATTTGAAAGCTAAAATTTAACATAAAGCTCCTCGGTGGAGCTCGATGTGCTCCATCGAGCTTTTCGGTGGAGCTCGATGTGTGTATGTGTGTGTGTAAAGGTAAATGTGTGTGTATATATATATTATTCTAATCATGTTGACTATGTAAACAAAGTCAACATGATTATAATATTAATGCTCATCCCTTCTATCTTATATCTGACATGCTTATTAATATTTTATTAAATTGATTTTGAATTTTTTTTAACAATTTAAAAAGTGGTTGCTAAACAAATAATATTGGAATGTTGACATGTTCTTCCATTTGAAGTGTGATCACTATTAAAAATAAATTGTTTTTTAAAAATGGATCATTCATGGATCTCAAAGGATAGAAGATTGAAGGAAAATGAAGATGAAGTTGAATGTTTTGTTACATTTGCAATACAAAATTTTACAAATAAAACATCAATTAAATGTCCATGCTTACAATGTGATAATATGATTTTCAATACTCCTCAAAAGATTCGAGAGTATTTATTTTTCTTTGGAATTGATCAAAGTTACCATACATGGTATTGGCATGGAGAGGCAGCTCCAAGTGGCCCACCTACTATAAGAGCAGAACATTATGATAGACTTCAATTTGATGATCAACGTAGTATAATAGAAATAGTTCAAGCTGTACATGATGATTGTCAAAATGATCCTGAATTATTTGTAAGATTACTACAAGATGTAGAAAAATCATTATATCATGGTTGCAGAAACTTTACAAGATTGTCTGCCTTGATCAAATTATACAACTTGAAATCACGTATTGAGTAGCCTGATAATAGCTTTTCAGTGCTTTTACAAATACTTGGAGAAATATTAACTTTAAAAAATGAATTGCCTTTGTCGATGTATGATGCGAAAAAGACATTAAATCCTTTGGGAATGGAATATGAGAAAATACATGCATGCCCAAATGATTGTGTACTTTATTGGAAAGAGTTGAAAGATGCATCCTTATGTCCTATATGTGGAACTTTGAGGTGGAAGACAGATAACACATGAACTAAGAGGAGAAAAGGAGTTCCTGCGAAAGTAATGTGGTATTTTCCTCCAATTCCAAGATTTAGAAGAATGTTTCAATCATCAAAAATTGCAAAAGAACTCATATGACATGTTGAATAAAAAAAATTTGATGGGAAAATGCGTCATTCATCAGATTCACCATCTTGGAAGAAAGTTGATCACAGATGGCCTAAGTTTTCCTTAGAACCAAGAAACTTGAGACTTGCAATTTCTGCAGATGACATAAATCCTCACAGTTCATTTAATAGCAAACATAGTTGTTGGCCCATTCTCATGATAATTTACAATCTTCCTCCATGGTTGTGTATGAAAAAAAAATTTATGATGTTATTTTTATTAATTTCAGGTTCACGACAACCTGACAATGATATTGATGTCTATTTAGCACCGTAAATAGAAGATCTAAAAATATTATGGGAGGTCGGAGTTCAAGTTTACGATGCACATAAATAAGAAATCTTTACATTAAGAGCTATTCTATTGTGGATAATCAATGATTTTTCTACATATGAAAACATGTCAGGCTGCACAGTTAAATGATATTATGGTTGTCCAATATGTGGAGAAGAAACATATTCTTATAAATTAAAGCATGGAAAAAAAGAACTATTATACTGGACATAGATGATTTCTTCCAAGAAACCATCCATATATGAAGCAAAAGAAAGCATTTGATGGAAAACAAGAGTTTTGGTCACCTCTACAAATATTGACGGGCGAGGAAATATTTAAAAAAATCAATGGAATTTGCAATTCTTGGGGGAAAAAAAAGGTTAATCTGAGAAAATCTGAAATCAACAATACAAATTGTTGGAAAAAGAAGTCAATATTCTTTGATCTTGAGTATTGGAAATATCTTCATGTTCATCATAATTTGGATGTAATGCATATTGAGAAAAAATGTTTGTGAAAACATTATTGGTACCTTACTCAACATTGCAGGTAAAACAAATGATGGGCTTAATTCTTCGTTTGGATCTTGTAGATATGGGCTTAAGGAGCAAATTGGCATCAAGGTTTGAATTGAAAAGGGCATATCTCCATCCTGCATGTTATACACTTTCTACAATGGAAAAGAATGTGTTTTGCCAAATACTTTCACAATTGAAGGTTCCATATGGATATTGTTCTAACCTTCGAAACCTCGTGTAAATGGAAGACTTGAAACTTAATGGATTAAAATCTCATGACTATCATGCATTAATGCAACAATTGTTGCCAGTTTTGTTATGTTCTATCTTGCCCAAGCATGTGAGGAATGCTATTTGTAGATTGAGTTTCTTTTTCAATGCTCTCTGTACTAAAGTCGTTGATGTTCATTCATTAGATGAGTTACAAAATGAGATAGTGGTGACATTATGCTTATTTGAAAAGTACTTCCCACCTTCATTCTTTGATATCATGGTGCATCTTATTGTGCATCTTGTAAGAGAAGTGAGACTTTGTGGACCGGTTTACTTTAGGTGGATGTACCCGTTTAAAAGGTTTATGAAAGTGTTAAAAGACTATGTACAAAATCATACTAGACTTGAAGGTTGTATTGCTGAATGCTATATTGCAGAAGAAGGAATCAAGTTTTGTACAGAGTACTTATCAAATGTGGAAGCAATTGGAATTCCTAGTAGTTCAAACATTGACCAAAAAGTCGGGGCACTAATATTTATAGGTCTTACTATGAAGGCCGATTCCAATTTATGGTTACAAGCATGTCATTATGTGTTTAAAAAATACATCAATTGTCCAACCTTATTTTGAGTAAGCACCACTAATTTTTTGTTTCTTTATTTGTTGTACATATAATATATTACTCTAATTATTTAATTATTATACATGACCTCATAGAAAGCACATGCAATGGCTGAAAGTGAAACATCTACGTCAATCAAAAAGGTAAAAGTGGTTACAGGATGAGCATGCTCCTACTTTTACCTTTTGGTTACGACAAAAGGTACTACAATGGTTTCTTAAATTTTCCTTTTCTTTTACATTAATGGTTAACATATAAATGATAACTAGAACTTATTTCTATAGGTTGAAGTTGTAATGAGAAATAATGAACCTGTATCTGAAACCCTTAAATGGATAGCTGATGGTCCAAGCCATTATGTGATGAAGTATAATGATTATGTTATCAATGAGTGTCAATATAATACCAAGGAGCGTGATGATATGCTAGCTACACAAAATAGTAGAGTTAGTATTGTAGCAACAACCATACAAATTGCTAGTGCTAAAGATAAAAATTTTATTTGCAGGAAACTTTGTTTCTATGGAGTTATTACTGAGATTTGGGACCTTGATTATATTATGTTCAGAATTACAGTCTTCAAGTGTGATTGGGTTGATAATAAGAATGGAATCAGGGTTGATAATCTTGAGTTTACCTTAGTTGATTTTAGCAGATTGGCTCATAAGTCAGATCTGTTCATATTAGCCTCCCAAGCTAAGAAAGTCTTCTATGTACAAAATGAGCTTAATCCAAGATGATCAATTGTTTTGTCAACTTCTCAACAAGACTTCACAGAAAGAGCAGACAATGATGATCCTATGGACATTTCTATTTAACACAATCCAATCATATCTTCTTTGCCACCGGTTAAATTATTTGATGTAATTGATGACTCTGATCAAATTTGTATTCGAGATGATTGTGAGGGAATTTGGGTTGAGAATAAATCATAAATCTATCCAATTTGTATCTTTGTTATGATATTGTGATTTGATATGCTACTATAGTTTTTTGTATTTTAAATGTATGCTTACTAATTAATTTATTCATCTTTGTTATTAGATGATTGTTATGCTTTTAATTTTAGTTAATGTCAGGTTGATAATATTCAAAACATTGACAGTATTATATTTTATGCAAAGTAGCTGATTAGGTAATGCCTTTAATTAGTTAATTTTTTATTCTTTAAATTTTTTTTGGATATTTTTGTTCTTTTATTTAAACATTATAATTATTTTTATGATAGGTATGGAAACAGAACAACAAGATAAAACAACTACAAGAAATAGATGTTGAGGGATAACAAGAAAGACTATGATTATCAAGAATAGAAGCAAAGAAATAAAACTTATAGTAAAATATAATATTGATAGTGTTTATGTCGGACAAGCTGCGGTGCATCTCACAAGTTATTTAGGCGTATTAACACGTACCATGGTCTGAATTAGATATATCACTTGGCACCATGTACCTAAGCAATTGAAGAATAAATTGTTAGAGTCCATTGAGGTAAACCTGTATTTTTTTTCTATCTATAACTTTTTCTAATTATATTTGAAAATTTTTTTAACAACTAATAACTATGTTCAGTACTTCTAGGCTGCATTTACATTGGATTGTAAAAGTAGAAGGAACTGTATGAAATCAATGGGCATGTGCTTTAGATCTTTTAAGAACATGTTTGACTGCAAAGTATATCATTCCTTTCAAAGACCAACTAGAGCTTCTTAAAAAACCACCAGTTGAATACAGTTTTATTGAAGATGATGATTGGATAATTTTTGTCAAAGAAATATTGTCTCAAAGATTTCAGGTAAATTTCTAATTATTTTCATGTCATATACTCATTTTTTCTTTACTTAATATATATTAAAATTTATAGTAGTTTAGAGAAGTTCAAAAAGAAAGAAGGAAAAGAATCTATGTTCTAAGTAGCCTACATCCTAAATATTTTAGAGAAGTTGAATACAGTTTGTTCTAAGTAGCCTACATCCTTTTGGGACCTAGGAAGGAATCTATGTTCGGAAAATCCCAACTCACATCTATACCCAAGCAATCAAAAGAAAAGTGGGTCAAATCGTCCAATACAATTTCATTCATTATATGTAAACCTTCTCAATGTGAACCCTCATGCCCTAACAATCATATTGAGACGAAGAGTTAGTTGTTCCTTGCCCCTAAATGCTAAGCTACTATTCTTTTGATCGAGTTGGTTCCACGTTTGGAAAGGATGTTGTACTCCAGCCTTGATTCTTTTGTTCTCCACCCATCTTTCAAATGAAAGTACCAAAGATGTGTCTGGATTTTGAAAACTCTTGCTTATGGCACTTCCTTAAGAGATTCTATCCTAACTTTCTTATGCTACCCCTTCTCTTCCATACTTTCTACTCTTTCCATTACCATATCTTTTCTTCTACTTGAACTGAAATGTTCTCTTATAAAAATCAAATGGTACTGACTTGTACAATGCTATAGATAGCTTACTCAGTTATCTTACTATAATCTTCTTTATTCACTAACTTATAAATAGCGGGATTAGCTCCCAAAAGGGTATGAACATGTTCTAATTAGGGTTCAAGATGATTTTCCCTGAATTTATAATACATCTAGAAAAAATAATGAGACCATGATGGTGGAGGTGACTAAGCAGCCCAAAGCGAGATATTACTCTTTTCTTCTTGTTTTGACTATTGTTACGTCGGTGTGTTCTATCTACATTGCTTTGTACCACCCAATAACGAGACCGAAATCACAAAGTGCTCATACATAGAAGTCGACTCAAACTCTAAGGGTTGGATACTTCCAGCTTCTCTTCTCTTTTCAAGTTGAATGTGTGCTTGAATTGGAAGAAGAGACGTTCCCAATAAAAGAGTAAATTACTATTGTTAGACCTAAAATAGCAACAATGCAGGAGATATGAAAAAGAAAGAGCACAAGCAGGACTCTTTGCACCATTAAGGTTAGGGTGAGAAATGACTTTGAATCCATACCAAAGAGTATGTGCGACTTGAAAAGCTCTCCATAGAAAAAATATGATCTACACTGCCCTAGAATACTCATTTTTGGTTTAGCTTACCAAGGGAACTTATTTATAAGGAATGAGATCTACACTATAAAAAGAGGTTACAACTAATTCCCATATATACAATTTCACTCACATTGCTTTAGGCAATACTATTCTTTTAAATAGAAAGACTTACTAAAAGAGGGAGCAAATCAATCACTAGATGAGAAAGGAAATAATGATCTCCTAGAGAAAATAGATTAGAAAGCATTAACAATACTATCAAACCAAGAAAAGAACTAGATAAGCAACAAGCTCAAATTTAAGATGACATAGAAAAAGTGGGAACTCATACAAACTGTGAGAAATACTATCTTTTTACCGAGATAATTGTTTACTTATGCACATTGAAAAATAGTTTTGCCCCTCCTCTTACTCTGAGCTTTGTCACCGCAAGATAAGTATGTGGGTTATGTTTTGTATCCTCCTGATATATATGGGTTGTGATAATTATCCCATTTCTCTAGAATGTTTAGAGTGGAGCTTGTTGGAAGTCACTGATTGATTCTTGTCGTATGCAGTTGGATTCTCCCAAATATTTATATATTAGTTTACTTTTTTTGTGAAACAACACACACACACACACATAGAGTTGTCAACCGGCCCGGCCCAGCCCAGCACGAGGCACGGCCCGGTTCGGTCGTGCCTGGGCCAGCCTGACACATTTTTAAACCGTGCCCGGGCCCGTGCCGTGCCTGGTGTTGAAATGTGCCGTGCCGTGCTTGGCCCGGCACGGCACGGCGGCACGGGTTCTTCCCGTGCCGTTTCATGTGGGCACGCGTGGGCGTGACCCAACCCTCCCGAAAAAAAAGACCGCTGGTCGGGTCTGATTGGATCCCGACTCGCGGTCCCGACTCTCGACCTGGCACGGCACGGCCTACCGTGCCTACGGGTCGTGCCGTGCCCGGATGTTTTTAAACAGTGCCGGGCCGGGCACGGCACGGTACAGGAACCGGGCCGTGTCCGGCCCGGTTCCTTTTGACACATCTACACACACACGCATACTTACATATATACATACATACATATATAATACCAAACCAATAAGTTTGCATTTTATGTTTTCCGAGATGACTTTGATTCTTGTTGTATACTTAAATAAATAAATAAATAAACACACACCCACACACACACACAAGACCAAACTAATTGTGACATATCTTATTGATATAAACTTAATAATTTTCAAAACTATATTACAAATATGAATTAAATTTCATTTTTTAAAATACAAAACTTATATATTTAGATATATAAACTTATATATATATATATATACACACACATATAGAAACCTATAAAAAATTATGTATATAAGACTATTGATATTAATATTTATAAATATACATATTTATTAGTATATAAACATATAATACTATAAACATTTATATTTATAAATATACATATTAAAAAAAATGAAACTTAATTTCGAATTCGATTAGCTGTTGAAATGCAATCTCAAAGTTGCGTTTGCCACTGTCGGCGGCAACGCAAACCCTGGGGTCTTACGTTTTAGAGAAGTTGTGATTGAGTAATTTGTAATATACCAATACATAATTAACTGCGTACGCACACTAAGCAGGGCACTAGTTCGTCTTTTCATATGGGCCCGCCACTGATAGCGACTTCTGGATTGAAAATGGTACCGGACAATGGAATGCTCATGACTTCCGACCAGAAGCTGGAGAGTCGGACAGGGAGAGGGGATGGCCATGAGAGCGTTCTTATTGTTCATCTCACTTCTTCACTTAAACGAGGCTGCCACATCAAATTTCGAGGAATTCGATCCTATTAGGCTGCCTTCTGACAACCTCAATGATGATTCCTCGGTCCTCAAAGTAATCGGAAACGAAAGCCGTCATCTTCCCTTCTTTGCAAGTTTTGTTCGCAGGTTGACCCGCTTATTCTTGCTTGCATGGTGATGCTTCTACGCTTTCTTCTTAATTATTGGGAACACAAATTAAATATATCGTATATGATTAGATATGGGAAGAAGTACAGCACAGAGGCAGAGATGAAGCACAGATTTGCGATTTTCTCGCTTAATCTGGATTTGATCAAATTTACTAATTTGAAAGATCTACCATATTCTCTGGGCATTAATCGTACGTTTCGCTGTCACATACTTGCTTCTTATTAACATGCCTTAATTATTTGCATTGCTATTAATGCATATTACCGCGTCTTTAATTATAATTTTAAAAATAGCGTAAAGGTTTAATCTCGCTCGAAGGTGTTCATAAATATAGTTTTTTATTATTTCTTGGTTTTATTTTTGTTTTGTTTGGTTTATGTGTTGATTTTTATATTAATTCTATAATTTAAATGAGAACGAGTGATCTCATTTTATTATTTGCATTGCTGTCAAATGGGTCGTGCCATACACCTCCAATCACAAGCACATCCCTTTTTTAGATGACCCAGTTGTTCTGCTGTACTGTGCATGTGCCGTGCACATCCTGACATGGGGGTCGCTCCGTGCCTGGCATGGCATGACTGGCATGATTTTGGGCAGATTTGTGCCTGCCGTGCTGGGTCATCCCGAGCCATGCCAGATCATGCCTATGGTGGGCAACGCCACCACAGGCACCTCCCACCAGCCATAGTCATTACCATCACATACCGATGATCAATCACCATAGAAACAAAAAAAATACAATATAAAAAATATATGCAACACATATCATACATAATATTAACAAAACATAAGTATATCTAGGAGATTCAAAATATATAATTATAAACACAAATAATATTTTTTACATTGTAAGTAAATTAAAAAAAGAAATATAAATTTTATCTCAACCCAAGGTCCAAGATATTGACATAAAATTAAAATGATAAATAATAATTTAAAATAATAGAAAAAAATAATCGTAAAGCATAATATCAAAATTGAATCTTATTATACCAAAATGATAATCATAAATACATTATATAACATTAACAATAAATAATCAATCATAATGTTAATTGGTGTATATATGCAAATCATTATTATTATGTAAATGTTTGATAGTATCGTTAGAGGTGACCTCAATTTTCTATAAGTTTTACGAGTCATTATCTACTAGTAATTCTTGTGCTTTTGGTTTGGTCCTATCTTGAATGTCCAATATTAAATTTTTCTAGTTCTTTATGCATGAAAGGCCTCAATGATATTTGATCGCAGTCTTAATCTTTTATTATAAATGATATTGGCTGAAATAGAAAAAAAATTTTGATGTTATGCTAAACAATGGATGACTCGGTAGATCTCATATTATCTTGGACAATATGTGATAGGTGAATTTATATGATTTTAAATAAAAATAGCATATCAAGGTTTTTATTATTGTTATATAATAGTACTGAGTAGTAATTGATATCTAAGTATTGAGATAACTCATTCCTATTTGATTGATTATCTCATTATTATTTTTTTGTTAATTGAATAAAAAAGTTTTTATCTTGAAATACGGTATCCATAATTGTACTCGGAGTTTAATTATAATTACTATCATACCAAGTATCGTAGGATATATAAATAAATTGGTTAATTTTATGAGTAAATCTTTTAGGTTGGTAATATTGATTCATACATGTGAATATGTATATTAAAATATTATTTATTCATTCTATCTTAATTTTAAAATTCATGTAGAAAGGCAGATAATAAAGAGATAGAATGATAAGTTAATATTTTAAATATTTTGTTTTCATTTCAATAGCCATAACATTAAATGTAGGATGATTTTAAAAGTTGCTAAATATATTATTATTATTGTATATGTACCTGAGTATAATATAAGTGGTCAGAGTGTACACAGACAAATACATGTTTGTTGTGTTATAAAAAATTTTTAAAATTTTCATCAAAATTTATTATATCTTAGTTAGAGTTATCAATTATAAGTTTGTTATTTTTATTATTAATATAATTGTATATAACATATTCATTTTAAACACTTGACTTCAATATTAAGTTATAGTTTTGAAAGGCACACTAAAGGTGCGCCTAGGCTCAAGGTACAATCACTCCCTAGCTATAGCGTCTCGCCTTCCAAGGCACGCACCTTACTGAAGGGGTGTGCCTTATATATTATAATTTTTTTAAAATATATTTATTCTTAAAATTTGTAATTATATATTAAAATTTGTATGATGTTATTCATTTTTTTCATCAAAATTTATTTTAATACTAGGAATATTTATTTTTTTATCAATAAAATCATATTTAATAAAAATTTATCTGCATCCAAAGTCATATTTTACTTCACAAAAGTTCACGCCTTAGGTACGTTTCAAGGTTCCAAGAGACCTTTGCTCCTAGGTGCGCCTTGTGTCTTTTAAAACTATGTATTAGGTAAGTATCATTTTAATGGTATATTATATTTGTTTGGAAATTTTTTCTTCTTAAGATTTGCAAATAAATATATATTATCAAACTCATGTTATTTTATTAGGTATCCTAAGATGATTTAATTGTTAACCTAATTTTTTATGAGTAGACAAAATATATTAATGTTGATTATCAGTTTATTTGTGAGAAGATTCATGATGATTTGATTGTTAATATTTTCATGAAGATTCATGATGTTGACGAAATCTACTAGCGAACAAATTATAAAATTTTCATGAAATTTAGATTTAATTTAATTTTTATATATTATTTGTTATGTTTATTATTTTTTCATTGTTTGGGAATGCTTGCCTTGTGTGAGGTGTTCAAACCCCCCCCCCCCCCCCCCCCCACACACACACACACACAAAATTTTTGTTCTATTATGACCTAATTTTTGAAAGTATTAAAATCTTATTGTTTTTTTTATTTTTTCTCTCCTCTTTTTTTTTCTTCCCCGATATCTTCTCCAAGCAAAACCTAGTGCCACCAAACATCATCTAAATTAAAACTTCAGATGTGGTTTTTTCATTCACATGGTGCCAAAATGTCTTGGAAAGAAGTGCCACCAAATTGCTTAAGTTAGAACAGAAAATGTTTATGTAGTTTTGTAACTCCAAAGTCATTTTGTTTTGTGGTATTATGTGTTCATGTTCTCTGCTCGTTTTGATCAAAAAAAGCATGATAAATGTTTGATACATACTAAAATATGTTCATATCTGAGTTTTTTGGATCTTTACAGAATTTGCTGATTGGACTTGGCGAGAGTTCCAAAAGCATAGATTAGGAGCTGCTCAAAATTGCTCTGCCACCACCAAGGAAAAATTTGACAAGATATTTGATAGTATCCTCCCTGAAATGGTACTGATTTTGTTAAAAACAACTTATGGAACATAATTTTTTTAACTTGTGAAGGATTAATTATCATGAATCAATCCATTATAAATTGTATTTTTTTATTAATGAGAAAAATTGTAAACAAAGATGTTGTAGTTTACAACTATATTTTATTATTATGTCTTAATTAATGAGAACACCCAACATATGAACTCTCTTAATTTATTTAATTTTTATATAAAAACATTGTTTGTACGTTGTTCACACTGAGTAGTATTGTAGTGATTTTATGTTTTATTTTTTTGTTTTACATGGTATTAGAGTAATACCCTAGGAAAAAACAAATACTAGGGCATGGGAGGGTACAACATGTGCACTATATTAATGTACTACAGATGAACATGCATGCTAGATGCTACAATACATCCGCATACTTTTGAAGAAATGAGGGGCACATTGTCATTGCGTGACACCAATTCAAGTCATTTCTTACTCATTTTGCATGATGATACATCAACACCCAATGTGTCGACTATGTGAGGGATAAAAGTGTACAATGGCACATGGTTGTGGTCCAATTAAGTTCCAGAATTGTATTTGGAGAAGGGCCTTGAAATGGCAATTATTTGTTGAGCAGTAGTTTAGTTTTTTAAGCATTTGGGTTTTTAACCAATATAAGTTTTTGAGAAAACCCTTAAATTAGGCTTTTCATTTAATTTGCAGTGATTATTATTTATTCAAATTTGGGTTTCAGATTGGGGGAATCGCATTTTTAGATGGTAGACTAGTATATTTTTTTTGTGGGTTTATTTGGAGAATTGTGATATGACAATTGATATATGAACAAATGAGATTTTCTTATAGTTCATATATTAAAGAAAGCAGTGTCATATTAGATATTATATATATTATTTTTAGAGAGAAGGTCAAAAGTACCACACAATATTGAGAAATAGAGAATAAGAGATGCTATCAGAGTTATTCAGAGATCATCATAGAGTTTTCTCATTGTAATCCTTACTGAAGAGAGATATTTGAGATTATTTTTTAGTTGGGTAATAATTGGCTTTTCCCAATTTCTAAATATTATAGTTCTTGTATCATAGTTTTCAACTTCATGCTCTTTGACTATTGACTTTGGAGTCAATACATTTATTATATGTAACTTTCCAGTATTCCTTTCTTTGAATTTCAGGTCATGATATTTTTTTTTAATTATATTTTATTCATGTTTTGTGAATATTGTGTTAGTTAATAATAATTCTTTAGGTTTATCTTTTTCTAATTTTTATTTGGAGGAATAGAAGATTCTAAGAATGATTTTCTTTCAGATTGAGCATGATAAATTATATCTTTGCTCCAACTATAATATTTTGTGATATATGATTAAGATGTTTAAAATTATAATAATCATTGAGAAATTAAACTCAGTAGTCTCATAATTAAATTTAGAGAAAAAAATGATTGATCAAGGACTAAAAAAGAGGATGAAGATTTCAATTAATCAATTTGAATATATGTCAGTTAAGTCTAATATAGAAGCTATTTATTTATTCAGATAATTAATTGAAAAATATAAAGAAAATATAAAAGATTTATGTTTAATATTTATTGATTTAAGAAAAAAATTATCACAGAATATAAAGAGACATTTTGATCGATAATATGTAAGAAATGAGTATCAAGTATATATATTGAATTCATCAACGATATTTAAGAGAGAGTGATATCCATAGACCATAATTATATTAGTTCAAAATGTCACAACTTTCAATACTTAATGAGATTACATCAAGGACTATCATGCATTATTTATATATTTTTATTAATTATGAATGAATTATTAAAAGATCTAAAAAAAGATATTTCTTGATATATGTTATTTGTAGATTACATATTGTTGGTTGATAATATTAAAATAATTAGGTAGAAAATTAGAGGATTAGAGAGTTGTACTCGTCTAAAGAATTAATGAATAGACATAGTAAGTTATATTACTTAAAATATTAGTCATAGTAAGATAGAGTTCTATGAATATTGTGTTAATTGATGATAATATAAATATTTTTTTTTTGATTCTTATTTGGAGAAATAGAAAATTTTGAGAGATTTTTTTATGAGAAAGATTTTTTTTTGAGATTGAGCATGATGAATTATATATCTTTGTTCTTATTATAGAATTTTGTGAGATGATTGAGATGTTTAAGATTATAATAAATATCAAGACATTAAATTTATGAGTTATAATATACAATTTTAATAAAAGATAATTGAACACTGATTGAGAAGAGGAATGAAAATTATTATTAATTAATTTGAATTTATATCAGATATGTTTAGTATATAAATTATCTACTTGTTCAGATAATTAATAAAGAAATATAAAGAAAATATGAATTACTTATGCTTAATATCTATTAATTTGAGAAAAAATTTATAATAGAATATAAAGAGACTTAATTTGTTGGATTGTATATAAGAAGTGAGTATCAATTGTGTATATTTATATAATCAATGACATTTGAAAGTGATATTTATTATTAAATTAGTTCAAAGTATCACTCATAACTTCTCAATAGATGTGGAACTATACCAAGGATCATCATTTAGATAATATATATTTTGATATATCTTATTTGTAGAAAATATATTATTGGTTAATGATATTGAAATAAATAAGGCAGAAAACTAGGAGCTTTGAGGGTTGTACTTGAGTCTAAAAGATTTATGATTAGTCATAGTAAGACAGAGTAATTTAATTATGAGTTTAATTGCATCGACATTGATAATGATTTAATAATCAAATAAAAAAAATAAAAAATATTAATTGTTAATTATTTAAAGTATTAAGATTCTAGACTATATATTAAGTAAAGATAGAGAGATTCACAATGATGTATTTCATAGAATTAATGTTGGATGGATCACTTGGAGAGTTGTATCTAAGATTTCTTGTGATAAGCAAGTATAAAATAGATTTAAGAAAAAATATATAAAATAATTATAAGACCAACTATATTATATGAAGTGAATATTAGGTGATCGAGAAGTAATATATTCAAATAATGAGAGTGATAGAGATGAAGATAGTAAGATGACTGTATGGTAAGAGTCACAAGACTAAGAATAATTTAATTAACAATTAAGTTATTAGAAAGAAGATTAAAATAACTTTTATAAATATTAAGATAAAAAATCATTCGAGATGATTTGTTCATGACCAATACAAATATCATGGTGCACCAATTAAAAGTGTGAGGCTATTCGAGCAGAGTGAGGAAAAAGAATTAGAGGCAGGCAAAAAAAATTATGTAGAAATTATAAATAAGTTTTTAACAAAAAAGTTGATAGAATAATTTTTTAAAAAGTTAATTGCAAAAATAAGATTTATATAAATGATCTCAAATAGTTAAGATAATGCTTTGCTGATGATGATGATGAATATATTTAAATACATAAGCTTACTGCTAATAAAGTTTAAGTTATATATGTATTTAATACAAATAAAAATTTATAAAAAAAATTGAGACTCATGACTGTCTCATGAGTATGTCTCATGTGATGTGCTATGCTTTGACACCTAAGTGCTTCTTGAACATTTATTATTTTTTTAAAATAAATTGTGGTAATCAAATATAAAATATTGTTTTATGGCCTTTAAGTTTTTTAGAAAGGGGAAGAGAGGGAAAATAGAGGAGAATAAAAAAAATGTTTATATTTCCATTAATTTTCAAAAATAAAAAACAAATATATATTGTTGGTCATCCCACATATCAGGTGCTCTTATACTATGTAAATAAAAAACAATTAAATAATATAAACTTATAGATAATATTAAATCCCAATATCCAAGCTGGAAGAGAAGATAGAAATGCAGTCCACTTAGTATATTTATGAAAATATTTTCAATATGTTTGTTGATAAATATGTATATAATGATCATCAAATCATTTTGATTTTTTTTTTCATGTGAAGTGATAATAAATTTCAATATATTTCATCTACTCCTGTATAGCTATTAAAGGTGTGCCTCATGCGCGTCTAAAGCCTAGAGTTAATGATGCTTGGGCAAAAGCATATTTTATGGGGTACGGCTTAATGGTTTCTGAAAGGCATTTGAGGCCATTGAAAATCTAGTTATGGTATGTCTTGCCAATTGAATGAGCTTGGACAATTTGTTCATGTGTATATATGTATATAGGCATCCATATATATATATATGAATGTATATATGCATACATATATATGAATGTATATGTGTGTCAATATATATGTATATATATATATATATATAACTAGACATATATGCATAGCTATATACATATGCATGTATGCATATACATATAAATGTATATGTATGTACATAATTTGTATATGTATAATCATATATATATATATATATATATTGCACATTTTTATATCCATATATATACATATACGTAAATATATATAAATCTACACACATACACATATACAGCTAGATATTAAATTATTAAAATTTTATTATTTTATTTTATACTTTTAATTGCTTATTTTGATGATAAATATTATTGTTATTCTTTTATTCGATGTATTTTACTTTATTATATTTTTTTATATAAAATATGGTGTCTTAATTGTGTTTTTTTGCCTTAAGGTTTCAATAATTTTTTGTGCTTTAGTATGTTTTGTACCTAAATAATTAAGTACTCAAGAAACATTGGATTAGCATCAATATGCTGAGTTATTTGACTATCATAATAATTCATCATTGATCTTTGAATTGGTATTGAAACTCATAAGTAATTAATGTTAGAACTCTATACTCTGTCTTTGAATTGGTTCTGAAAATAGTGATATGTCATTTAGTTTTTCATGAGATAAGTTTATCTCAAAAAAAGAATAATTTTTTTGTAGTTGATTTAATCTCTATAATTACTGGAGTTCAACTAGAATTTGAGTATGTTTATATTCAGTTTTGTCGTTCATATTTGAATGAAATTTTATGTCTTGAAGATTTTTTTATATATATGAAAATCTTGAAAATTCTATTCATATGAGCATATTGTTAGAATATTGAAAATAACTATGCTAATTATATAACTAATATCTAGTTTAATCATTGTTAGATAATTTATTTTTTTTATAATTTTTCTATATTCAGTGTAATTAATTGAGGAATCAATACATATTGATAAGCTTATATTCGGATCAAGTGGTGAGTTAATTAGTACATGTTCTGTTATATCAAGATTAAACAAAATATTTAAAGTATATTTTATCTGAGAAAAAAAATTGTACTTGGTATCTTACATCAATACTTGGGAAATATTTAAGATTCCTTAAATTTTGTCTATAACTAACTTTTTTAAAATAATTTTTGTTTATATATACTAAACTTATTATCTCATATAATCAGAATATTATTAATGTATACCACTAATAAAGTAATCTGCTCCCTTGATTTATTTCGATAGAAATGAGAATAATTTAATATCTATCTTCTAACATCAAAAGTGGTGAGCACCCTAGAAAATCTACTAATTCTTGACATATAAGATTATCTTAGGCTATATAAAGTTTTTCGTTGTCTTAATCATAATACTTCTATTCCAAAGAATAGTAAACTTTGGTGGATGATGCATAAACACCTCCTTCTCATGATCAACATGAATGAATATATTTTTTATATTTAACAGATACACAATCTATAGGTAAGATATAATAACATAAATTAATAATTTAATAAATGTTCTCTTGGTCTTAATAGAAGATATCTAAATAATCAAGGTCACAAGTTTGTTTAAATCTTTTGACTATCAATAGATTTGAGCTGATCAAAATTTTCTTTTAGGTTCTTAGTTCACAATGCATATTTACTTGCTTCTCACTACAAGCTTTCCTAAAATTTTTGGAATAAGATTTCAAATATGATTAGAGATAAATGTACTCAGTTCATCCAATATGGTTTGTTGCCATCGTGAATAATTAAATATCTTTAAAAGAGTAATAAGGATGTTGTAGTTGTCAAGAGAAGAAAAAAAAATTGAATATCTGATACTAGAAAAAGAATGAGTGCCCATGACATTGAGTGGTGAGTAGAATACATTTATTTTTTTTTGTAGAGTAATATGAATGTCTAGGTTACTATTCTGAATGAAATATTTTGATATGACAAAAGACTCATGTTGAGAATACTCAACATCTTTTGTTTAGTAAGATACTCATATAAGGCTTTTCTTTTTAGCACAAAGCTAAAGAGTATCTTAATTATAAAAAGTTGTCTCACATATCTCTTCAAAATTAGTTATGTTAGTAGTATCAATTGAATTGGTGTGAACATGAGCAATTGTTACTCTATGAGGAGTAACAACTCAACAAGGAAATCATCTTATCATAATGGTGTCTAATGGTACAATCTCTTGCATTGAATTCTTGAAGAAGGATTTGTACTCAAAGAAGAAAGAATATAATGTTTGTACTCTTAATGATCCTTATATAGCCTTTGGCAAATAGCACTTATAATCCTTATGAATACAAGAGTACCCAAGAAAGTTGTACTTGATGAAATAAATAAATATCTTTTTTCTATTTGGATAAATATGTTAAATAGAATAAATACTTTCAAAAATTTTGGGTGTGAGATAAAATTCTTATTTTTTGATATAAAAATTGATATGAGATATAATTTAAAAAATAGAAGTTGATGTTCAATTGATTAGGTATAATGATTAAAACTTCTCCCAAAAAATATCTAGGAACATTCTCATGGAGAAGTGTCTTAATTATATCAATCAAATGTTGATTTTTTTTTCAATTGTCTTATTTTGTGTTTGAGTGATAATACATAATGACTTGTGAATTATTTTATGCTTTTCAAAAAAATAAAAAAAATAAAGAGATATTTTACTTTTCAATATTTTAATATCACATTTAAATAGAGGTGTCAAACGGGCCGTGTCGTATTGACATTACCCATTTTTTGTGGCTTAGTTGTGCTACCATGCTGTATCAAGCATGATACGAAAATTGATATTTTATTGATGCTACTAAGACACTTCTCCATAAGAATGTTACTAGACACAAAATGAATCAACTCGCATGAAAATGACATTCATATGACTAGACTTGGTATGACTTATTTGGCTTGTAGTTGGGCATATCCATGTCAGGGTGCGTTGATTATGTCTAGCAAGTAGCTTTAATTGAATGTGTATAGTTAAAATAGTTTGAAATTTTAATTTTATATTTATTCAAAAATCAAAATAATATATTTACATATCAAATTAATATAATTAATGTGTATGTGTAATTTGTATTACATATTAATATTGTATTATAAAATAAAATAAATTAAAATTAAATAAATAATTAAAAAAATTATGGCATTTAGATCAATTCAAGAATAAAAATATTTAATAAAAAATTAATTAATAAGCATAATATGATACATAACATAAGATGAAGTATAATTGGCAGAAATCTAAACAATAAATAAAATAAAATATTATATCGTATGAAAAAAAAATTTTAAATTGTATGAGTTATCAATCCATTTTAGTAGTATTATAGTGCATATATAAATTAATATCATTATGTTTGCGTTTGAAGATATCGCTAGTGATAATCTCAGTATCTTTAATCTTGTTGTTTCATGAGTTATTATTTGTCAGCACTCATTTGCTTTATTCTAAATTGTTATCCTCAAAATTTCTTAGTATTTTATATATTCAATTGTATCTTTGATACCTGGTTGTAGTTTTTGATATTTTATCAAAAATAATACTAGTTATTATAGAAAAATTAGATTTTGATATTATGCTAGATATTTAAAGGGTTAGTAGATTAGGTGTCATCTTAGTGTGAGATAGGTTGATTCATATTATTTTCACTTGATTAACGTAAAATATATAAGTTCTTATTATCATCATATAATAAGATAATATAGTAATTGATATATAAGTTTTGAGATAATTTGTTTATATTCAATGCATTACTCCGTCCATAGTTATGAAAGGCGCGCCTAAAGCTTAGGTGCCACTACTCCCGGGAAAAATGCCTCGCTTCAGGCGAGGCGCAAGCGGGTGAGGCGCAGCAGGCGTCGACTTCTAGTTTCGGCGGCGGCAGGTGTTGACTTTCAGTTTCGGCTGCGGCAGGTGTCGACTTTCAGTTTCGGAGGTGGCAGGTGTTGACTTCCAGTTTCGGCGGCGGCAGGTGTCGACTTCTAGTTTCGGCGGCGGCAGGTGTCGACTTCTAGTTTCGGCGGCGGCAGGTGTCGACTTCTAGTTTCGGCGGCGGCAGGTGTCGACTTCTAGTTTCGGCGGCGGCAGGTGTCGACTTCTAGTTTCGGCGGCGGCAGGTGTCGACTTCTAGTTTCGGCGGCGGCAGGTGTCGACTTCTAGTTTCGGCGGCGGCAGGTGTCGACTTCTAGTTTCGGCGGCGGCAGGTGTCGACTTCCAGTTTCGGCGGCGGCAGGTGTCGACTTCCAGTTTCGGCGGCGGCAGGTGTCGACTTCCAGTTTCGGCGGCGGCAGGTGTCGACTTCCAGTTTTGGTGGTGGCAGGCGTCGAGCCAGGTACGCCATTCTTTTCATTTTTCCTCTTCTTCTCCTCTTTTTTTTGTCGGATTTGCCGTCCGAAATGGGAAAATTTTGTCGGAGAAGAAGGGCAAAGCAACGGCGGGAGAAGCGGCGAGAGGCGGAACCAGGCGAAACGCAGGAGGAGCGCGTCGGGGTAGACGATGTATTCGGCTGATCCAACCCAAAATGACGTCGTTTTGGGTTGGGTTATATTTTTTTTAAAAAACAAAACCCCCAAAACGACGTAGTTTTGAGGTTCTGATTTAAAATAAAAAAATGTCACCTCCAAAATGACTTCGTTTTGGTCTATTAGGAAACAAAACGATGTCGTTTTAGAGTTTTGTGATTTTAAGCCCTATAAAATCCCATTTTTTCTCGGGTTACACCCTAAAACTCTCAAAACAACCCTCTCAAAACACTCTTAAGGCTGGATTGAAGAGGAGAGAAGAAGAAGAGGCTCAAAAGGTATTTTTTTCATTTTACCTATTTTTGTTGGGAAAAAATTCTTCAAAAGGTAAAAAAACATTTTCAAAAAATACTTAAAAACTAGGAGAAATTTTTTTGAATCATATTTTGAAAAAAATATGTAATTTTCAAAAAATTAATGCAGAAAAAATGGAAAAAAAATTCTAAAAATTAACGAAAAATAAAAAAAAATCATGAAAAAAATTATGAAAATTATCAAACAATTAGAATAAAAATTATAAATAGTTTTAGTTGTTTGGCAAAGATTGAGTATGTTTATAATTTACATATTTATAATATATAATATATGTATATGTTTTCATTTTTTTCTTAATATATTTGTCATTTTATTGTAGATTTGTTGTAAAGATACATAAAAATGGACAAAAAGATTGAAGTTGAAGTAGATGCCTCCAGTAGAAGAAAAGATCCAGGATGAAAATATGCTCGTTTATTAAATGAGAAAGATACATATACACTCATTTGTATTTTTTGTCATAAAGTAACTAAAGGAGACATTTATAGACAAAAACAACATCTTGTTGGAAGATTTAGAAATTCGAAAAAGTGTACAAGATGTCTTGAACATGTTAGAAAAGAAATAGAAGATTATATGCTAGCCAAAAAAACTCAAAAAAATCAAATAAGCTTTGGAAGTCATAATGTGAATGAGGATATGTTTGGGTTTCAAAATGAAGATGATGAAGACCCGGAGGTTACTAGCAAAAGGGGAAGAAAGGATGTTTCTAGTAGTGGTAACTGGTAGCAATGGAGCGGAAAGTGGAGGTAGTGTTAGTGGTAGTTACATAAAGACAATGAGGCAGAAAGGTCATATGGATCATTTTTCTACTCTTAATCTAGAAATGATTATTCAAAATAGAAAAAAATACTCAAATTACTATCAACAATGCATACAAGAAAGAGGCCAAAGAGAGAGCTGATATACTATTTTGTAGATGGATATATGATGCTGCGATTCCATTTAATGCAGTGAACTATGTTAGTTTCCAACCAATGCTTGAGGCAATTGGGCAATATGGTGTGGGTTATAAGGGATCAAGTTTTCATGATGTAAGGGTTACTAACCTCAAGAAAGAATTAGCTCTCACAAAGGTTTCAATGGAGGTTCATTTCACAGAATGGAAGCAAAATGTATGTTCAATTATGTCAGATGGATGGACTGATAGGAAGGAAAAGTCAATGGTGAATTTCTTGGTAAATTCTTCAAGAGGGACCGTGTTTATGAAATCTATTGATGCTTCTTTTATGGTCAAGACGGGAGAGAAATTATTTGAATTACTTGACAGTTGGGTCGAGGAAGTTGGTGAAACCAATGTTGTTCAAGTGATAACAGATAATTCTTCAAATTATGTGGCGGCAGGTACTTATAATTTAATTTTAAATTTTTATTTACTTATTTATGTAAGTGATTATATCTATTATTTATTTATTATGTGTTTAAATTATGTAGAGGTTGTTGGAAATGAAAAGACCACATTTGTATTGGACACCATGTGCCGCACATTGTCTTGACTTGATACTAGAAGATATTGGAAAACTACCACACATCAAGAAGACAATAGAGAGAGCCATATTAATAAGCGGCTACATCTATAATAGAATGGGTTTGCTCAACATGATGAGACGATTTACTGAGCAAAGGGAGTTGTTAAGGCCTGCTAAGACTCGGTTTGCAATGGCCTTTATCATCTTATCCCGTATTAATGAACAAAGAAACAATTTAAGGAAGATATTTACTAGTTCAGATTGGACGGAAAGTAAATGAGCAAATGAGCAAAAGGGAAAAAATGTAGCCAATATAATTTTCATGTCTTTTTTTTGGAATACTGTAGTGTTTTGTTTGAAGGTGTCAGGCCCTCTTGTACGTGTGCTTCATTTTGTGGATGGTGAAAAGAGACCTCATATGGGTTACATTTATGTAGCCATGAAAAAGGCGAAGGAAATCATCATCAAAAGCTTTAATGGGAATGAAGAGAGTATAGGGAAATCATGGAAATCATTGATAGGAGGTGGGAGGTTCAACTTTATCGGCCTTTGTATTCAGCTGGGTATTTTTTGAACTCACAATTCTATTATGATACAGAAGGATTAGGAATTGACTTAGATTCAAAAATCTTTGAAGATGTATGTAGTTGTATTTTGAGATTGGTGAAAAACAGAGATGAATAATATACAATTATATCACAACTCAACTTGTACATGCATGCTAAAGACCTTTTTGGTAATGAGTTTGCCATTAGAACAAGTAAGACTAAACCTCCAGGTTAGTCCTTTAGTTTTATTAATTAGTGCATTGAAATTATTATATATGTTTGGTTAAAATAGGTAAAATGTTCAACTAATAATTTATTTATATTAATTGTAGCTGACTGGTGGGGTATAGTTGGATCAAGTGCTAGAAGTTTGCAAAAGTTTGTATTGAGGGTTCTCAACCTAACATGTAGTGCATCAAGTTGTGAAAGGAATTAGAGTATCTTTGGGAATGTAAGTTACTAAAGCAATTACATGCAATTGAATGTGTCTTTAAGTTACAACATTATTTAATGTAACTTAGATTCTTTAAAACTAAAACATTGAGATATAATCATGAAAATTATTTGTTTTTTTAGATTCATAGCAAGAGGAAAAATAGGTTGGACCATCAACGCTTGAATGATTTGGTGTACATTAAGTACAACTGAACCTTGATGAAAAGATACACTGAGCGTCATACTATTGATCTCATTATCTTGAAAAATATAGATGATAGCAACGAATGGTTGATGGGAAGAATTGAAGAAGAAGGTGTTGCAGAAGATGATTTGGTGTTTGAAGGTGATGATTTAAACATGGGGTGATGTTGCAAGAGCTAGTTGAGTTGAGGAGCTTAGGGTTTATACAAGAGCTAAACCAAGCAAAACACAAACACCAACACCAAAACAAAAGTCAAAATCATCTAACTCTAAATATACTCATACTCTTGCTTTGATTGATGAAGATGAAGAGATGATCTATTTATCGGGAGAGAAAAATGAAGAAGAGGGAGAGTGGAAGATTGATGATGAGGATGATATTGATGAAGACTTTCTTGATTTAGATTTTGATGTAAATACATGAGTGTTTGTTTGTTTTAAAATTTTGAATGTTTGTTATTTTATTTTGAAACTTTGAATATTTGGATGATGGGAGTACTATTAATATTTGATTTTTATTTTTGATGTTCTTTAGTTTATTATTAGATGAAAATTAAAGACTATATTTAGTAAAATGTATAATTTTTATGTGTATTAGGCTGGGTGCTTCTCAAATAAAAAAGCTCGCGCCTCAAGTGCGCCTCAAATAAAAAAACTCGTGCCTCAAGTGCGCCTTGTGCTTTGAGGCCCCAAAAGGCTTTTGCGCCTCAGTGCGCCTTACGCCTTAAATAACTGACTCCGTCATTTGCTCTTAGTTAAGTGAATGAAAAAGTTATTCTTTTTGAATATTGTATCAATGTTTGTACTTAGAGTTTCACTATAATTATCATACTTAATATTATAATATGTAAATATGTTAGGTAAGTTTTTATGAATAAAATATTTAGGTTTATCTAATTAGTTAATGCAATCGGATATATATGTTAATATATTATATACATTTTTATCTAAATTACATGATCTACATAGATAACAAAATAATATAAATTTTTTTATCCTTGTTAAGTATGTTATTAATATTGCATATGCACCCAATTGTAATGTAAATGATAGAAGTTTACACTTATAAATACATATTTATTATATTATAGAAAATTATCAAGAATATAATAAATAAAATTCTTGTATTACAGTCTGAATTGTAAATAATAAGTTTGTTATTCTTATTATTGACGTAGTTAGATATCACATGTTGGTAACCAATATATAGCTCTAATATTAGGTAGATAAAGTTCTAATGGTATCTGATATATGACTACTAAATTTGACTGTTAAATTTTTATTGTCTGTTAGTTATTCTAATATATTTTAGTAGTTTTTTTATTTACTTTAATATGAAAGGAATAATTTTTTTAATACTATTAGGTTAGTTATGTGATACATATACCTAATATAAAAAAATTTATTCAATGACTCGTCTTTAATGATTTTAATAAATATAATAATAGTGACTTTATTATTAGAAGTATTATTAAATATAATGTTGAAATTTCTTTTTCTAAATTTTATATTTTTAAAGATTATTATCATACACTTATATATGACAATAGCATCATATGAATGAAAGATCTTTAGAAATCATAAATTTTTTTTATTAAGTTTTTCTTTTGAATCTACATAGTAATTGGTGATACATGCAAATGATGCATTATCGTAATTAATTCAGATATCAGACATCACGAATAAAATTTTATTATATTTTTTAAATTGCTTAATTATTAATTAATTTTTTAACGTATAATATTTTGTTGCCTTTTTTTATTTGTAAATCTTAGAATTTTAAATCAGCAATTTGAAAGTAATGTGCATAATACTGAATATCCTAAGTTTATTTTAATATTTAATCAGAAGACTAATAATTATAATTAGTTTGATTGTCTTCTCTCTCAAATTCATTATGTTATATAAAGTGATTCAATAAAGTTGAACTTGAGTCAATTATAAAGATCTTACCGTTCAATTAGATTTAAATGGGATCTAATGTAGTATGTTTTTTAATGTATTAATCTGCATGCCTATTAAGATGGTTAGTGTCATATGTTCTGCATATATATATATATATTATAGTATATATATTATATTGATTCTATTTGATATTCCCTAGAATTTTTATTTTTTATCATAGAATAAGTTTATCCTGTACTACTGAAATTTGTCTAGTTTTAGGTTTTTTATACAAATGAGTTTGTGTCGATTTCATTGGATCGAATCTTGTTTTGGCCGTGGAATTTTTGATCAAATTGTCATTATTATTTATATTTTCATTAAATTTATTATTATTAAACATCTTATTTTTTCTTTTTTATTAATTATGTTTATAATTTTAAAAAATTTAATAATAAGAGATAACAAACTAATAAAAAAATTTTATATCATAATCGTAACCACGTAAATTTAATTGAGTAGCAGTTCATAATTTTGTCCATTTTTTATCACTCTTTATAAAAAAACTTGTTTATGGTATCCACCAGCACAAAGAAATGATAATGAAAAATAAATTTACATAGATAAGCACAACTCAAAAGAGAGGAGAGATAAGAGATAATATGAGGGGAGAGAATGAAATTTTAAAAAAATATGTTATCAATTTATAGAATTTTTTTATATTAAAATAATATGTATATATTTTTTATTTTTTATGTTTTTTTTAATTATAAATCAGCAAAAATCGAAAGCCATTGGATTTCTGCCTGTAGCCTTTGGATAGAAATCCAATGGCTACATAATGTTTTTAATCTAATATATATTTTTTTATTTTAGATAACATGAAATTATATACTTGTTAGGCATGCCTCTTAAGGTTCTACCCGATGCTTTCCTATGGTCGTTGGACTGTGTCGTGTGCCTGGCTTGGCACAAACCATGGTTGGCTCTTGTTCAACACAACATGAGTCGTCCTTTAGTCCAATAACATCCCAATCCAGGCATGGTTTTGGACCGTGCCTTGCTGGGCCAAGCACGGTTAATTTGGGTTGTGCCTTGTGCTGTACCTGAGTTCTCCGACCCTTTTGACACATCTACATTAAAACTGAGTTTTTACTTTTTTATAAATCTTTAAATATAGATAAAGTCTGAGAGTTATAATCTTTAAAATTGATAATAATGTATATTTGGTATAATAATTATTTAAAGTAATATGATTTCTTAAGTTATAATCTGTGGTCGTTTTATAGGATTCTTAAATGTTAGAATGAATCAGATGAAATGGTCATCTCACAAGAACCAAATACACTACATGTACTTGTGCCAATTGATTGTCATATATGTATTAGTAATTGTATATCTATCATTAACCACTCATCTTTTTTGGCATGAGGTGTCTTCTACAATAGCTATTTAATATATTTTTGACCCACAAATCAGATAATTACTGATGTAGTAATTAGTATATAGAAAATATTTGAATGTCCTCAATTTTTTACAAGATTACTTTTAGTGGATCAGATTAGGTTAACACCAAAAAATTCCAAAAGTACCAAATGGATAGAAAACAACACCGTCCTATCTTCTATGCCAAATTTCCAAAAAACAGGCCCCATGCTAGTTTAACACCAAAAATGGCACTTAACCAGATTTGTTATTTCTAGTGGTGCTGCCTTACAAGTCATTCCCATCACCTACTGGACAACCACAACCTTGCTGCTGACGGTCATAATTTGGCCAATTGAGTATGAAAAAAAAACCCACAAGGCCTTATCTCTATCTCCACAGTATGATGGTGCTGCCATTATGTGTCAGAAGCTGGCGCATGAATGCTCTTGATGTGGTATTTCTTGCCGAGCCAAACGGGCATGCCCTTGGCCTACATGAGCTAGATCCAGTTTGGCTGGACTCATGTATCAGGCCAGTTTGGAGTCTTAGGTTCGGTGCAACTCCTCACCAATGAGAAATAACCAAGAGGTTCTGTTGTTCTCTCTCACTATATATCAGCTTGAACTCATGTCTATGGGCTGATTTTTTTTTTTTTTTTTTTGGAATTTCAACTGCTTGTTTTCATTGCAATGAGGCATCAAAATCCATATTCACTAGCAATGATGCACAGCCATGGCATTAATTTGATGTCGCTGATTTTTTTAAACAAAATTTATTTGTGCTGTGAACAGAAAGACTGGAGGAATGATGGTATTGTTAGCCCAGTAAAGGATCAAGGGCACTGTGGGTCTTGTTGGACATTTAGGTGAGTTGGGTTCCCAGGCATAAGGGTTGGGCATGCATAGGATAGGATGCTTAGGACATTTTCAAGCTTCAATACTTGCTTGGTGCAGTACCACTGGAGCACTTGAATCGGCTTACCATCAGGCATTTGGAAAAGGGACCTCCCTCTCCGAGCAGCAGCTGGTGGACTGTGCCGGAGCTTTTGGTAATCATGGTTGCAGCGGTGGATTGCCATCCCAAGCCTTCGAATACATCAAATATTCTGGTGGTCTGGACACTGAGGAAGCATATAATTACACTGGGATGGCTGGTGCGTGCAAATTCTCATCAGAAAACATTGGCGTCCAAGTGATTGATTCTGTCAACATTACCATGGTAGTTTTCTCTCCTATGTGGGAAATGTTTGCTTGTTTTGTTTTTCTTCTCTTTATATCAGCTTGGAGCAGCAATGGTGTCCTGATATGCTGGATCAAGCAGAAATGTACTACATGGAAGAATGCATCATTTGACATAGCTCAAAATTGATGCTAATAGACGAAATTAACCCTAAATTTCATAGCACTTCATTTGGTGTGTGTGTGTGTGTGTGTATAACATTTTAAGGATGTGATATGTTAGTACATGTTATTTATAATTATCATCGTCCTAATCAATGAAACAAGCAAAATTGTAGATTGTGAATTAGACAGATAGTTTGATAGTTAATTTTTAGATTAAGTCAGTGAAGAAACAATGATGGTTGGGGCTCATGTAGAGGACCTTAGAAAATGAAATCAGCAAGTTAAATTCTAGTTCCAACTACAAGATATGTGATTTTTAGGATGATATATTTTAGTATATGTTATTTCTACATGATATATTATTAAATTGATTAAATAAATAAAAATGCAGATTAGAAATTAATTAAGCAGAGGAAGGCATTAGAGAGAGGAAAAAAATTTTAATTAGTTATTCAAAAGATATAATTTAAATTAGTTATCTTTGAATTAGGAAGATGCTGCAATTTAATTGGGTTCAAATCCATCAAAAGTATCAAACTATGAAACTTTTTTATGTCTAAGATATATAATCCAAAGAGAATAGTATGATTACAAATGATAAACTTTTTTTTTTTACAAAATACAAAATAATGATCAAAGTCTCATATGTTGAAATAATGTGCTAATTTAAAATTAATATATGATAGGATAATTATTCGACTAGCTATAATTTGTGATGCAAAATGTTGGACTATAATGAGAAAATATATATACTATAACGATAATAAAAGTGTATGTGTCAAGATAATTTTTTAGAAAAATTATTATGATAAAATTAAAAATAAAATGATTAGAAAATATTTAGATATTTTGTTAAAAAATACAAAAATATAGTAATCTTTTACATGATATAATCATGTGCAGAGGAGATTAGATTCTATTGTAGTTTATAACTTTTAATTTTTTTTGTTTTTTAGTTTTTATTTTCTTGTATTTTTGATGAGACCACCTCATATGTGAGTTATTTCAATCAGTTTTGCCTATTATATAATGACTTTTAATGTACATTATGTTCACTTGAGTTATATGGGTTTTTTTGTATGGTCTTGGCATTTTACATTATCAAAGCTAATATATCCTAGGAAGATTAAACCCTTGGGCGAGTAAGGGTTACAAACTCTTGAGAGATGAGAAATATGTGCACAATACTATTAGATTGCACGTGTACATGCTTGCTAGAGTGCATGCATGCATGGGTTGTAGAAGGTGGCACATGTTGCTATGTGCCACTAATATTAGTTGTCACAACATATTCACAGTGTGTGATGGGTGTTGATGGGTTTTGATTTTTAGTTGCCACTAATATTACCATGTGCCAAGCTTGAAAAATTAGGGTTTTGATTTTTTTTTTTTTACTTTTAACAAGGTTTTGGACGACTCAAAATATCCTAAGTTTGTGAAGCGATTCGGAACCCCCAAATCTTTGGCTTCCTTATCTGGACAAACTCAAATTAGGGTTTCATGGGGATGATTTACTTTGGGTTGTGTGTATTTGGATGATGTATCATGAATGAGATTAAAATTTTAGTTATTGTCATTTGAAAGCTGAGAAACCAGATTTATTTGCAGTGTGCTACATGAGTCATGATTTGGTTTAATGGTCAGGTGGCACACATTACTCTGCGCCACTAATACAATTTGTCACACATTCACTGTGTGTGATAGGCGTAGAAGCCCTTTGTTTAGTGCCATGAAGAACTTGGTGGCACCCCCTTTCTGGCTACTGTGGTGACAAAAACGTCTGATTGATGATGGCAGATTTTGCCAAGCATAAAAAATTTTGATCTTGTGAAGCAATTCGAAAATCCAAAATCTTGGGGTTCCTAATCTAGATAAAGCCCAAATTAGGGTTTCTTGGGGATGATTTTGTTGTTTGGATATGTATTTATGACTGAGATTAAAATATTTGGTATTGCCATTTAGAAGTTGAGAAACTGGAATCACTCATAGTGTGCAACGTGAGTCACGACTTGTTTCTATGGTTAGGGAATACTTGACTAGACAAAAAAATTATCTAGCGACTGTTTGAGAATTGAGAGAGAGGGAAGTGACTATAGACAAATTCTTGATTTCTTGAAGTGATATAGCATTCTTTCAAATTACAAAATACTACAAATTCTTCATTTCTTGAACTTTTTTATCTTGGATTACATGCAAGAATTTATGAGACTTGTTGCATCTTTATAATCATGTTAGATAATACAAATGTACAATATAGTTTTTTTTTTTTTGACTAAGACTAGAGAGGATTAATGAGTCTGGATAGGATTAATTATTTATAACAAGAGTGAGACAACTAGAGAGACTTTTGAGAATAATATTATCATATTTATTATTATATGACTTTGTATTATTTTGTAATCAAGTTTTTTGTGAAAAAAAAACTTTCTACTATAATAGTTATCCTAGATTGAGGATGTGTGTTTGTTATATTATGATTTATATGATGTATCATTGATTTTATGATTAATTGATATATTTAATTTATATTGTGACATCCTATTCCCTAGGGGGGTTCTTTCATTCACTCACACAATAAAATATGTAATAAAATAATTTTTTTTTAAATATAACATATATTTTTTTTATTTTATTTGCTCAGTAGAATAATAACACATAATCTATTATTCAAGCCACAACTAGTTTCCTTTCATATGTACTATTTTGCATGTAGGTCTGTCATTAGTCCTGGACTTGTACCTGAAAAAGTCCTGCACCGGAGTGAGCAAAGCTCAGTAGATATAAATTCTTATAGGAATTTTCTATTTAAGTACACGTAAAATATCATGCATATATATTAACTTTCGCTCAAGTATAATATTTATATGAATATAATTATAGATAAAATATTTATATGCACATATTTCTGAGTCCCAACGATTTTATTACACATGCCAAAGTCAAGTGTGACATATTATATATAGATGTGGATATATATATATATATGTATTATGTATGTATATATCTATAGAAATATTTATTTTTTTAGAATTATTTCAAAAAATATGGATTTTCTTTCAAAAATAATATTGGACATTCTCCGAATAAAATATGTTTTTCTTAGAATTACACTGAAAAATATGGATCTCTTTTAAAAAATCATATTGGACATTTTCAGATAAAATATATTTTTCTTTTGATATTTTCTAAAAATCATTGTGTAACTCAGCCTAGATATTGTCTTAATTTAAGTTTACATATTTATATTAACCATGCTTCTGAAAAAATATCGTGTAATTTAGTCTTGATGTTGTCAATTCGAGTTTATAAAATACAATCCATATATCTTTGTGTGTGGGTGTTTATATATATATATATATATATATATATATATATATATCATGTACTCACCTATTTATATGGAATATTCTCATGCATATGAAATGAAAATATGCTATTTTTGATTTAATCACGTTCTAGACATAGTTATAATAATTCAAACCTAGTTCACTCTATAATATATTTTACTAATTGAAACACAGAAAATTTTTATCAATTAATTATTTTTAATAAAATATTTAAACAGTTCGAATTGAAATATGAAATATGATCATTTATATTTATGATTTTTAAATAGAAATAAATTTTGAAAATAAAAAATCACTATCTCTTTGAATATTTCATGGAAAATTTATCAATTTAATATTAAATTGAAGATCTCGTCGTGTAGAATAATTTTAGTTTTTGGATTATTTTATTACGACTTCAGAATAAATTGTTATGTTCATAAGAAAATTAATGGATCTTTTATTTATTTTTTCCTTTGCACCATGTCTCTTTCTCCCATGAAGTATGTTTTTATTTTTTTTTGTCATCATGTTTTTTGGATTCTCGTCGTTTTATTATTTATTTATTTATTATTTTATTAAAACAATATATTAAAAAAAATTTTATAATTATTTTTTTTTATGTTTGCTGCTTGGACCGCACATGCGCAGCCACGTGCTGATGTCTTGGTGCGGTCTTTCCCTTTACATGTTTTTTTTCTTAATTATTCTAATAATTATTTAAATAATTAAAAAATAAATAAATTCCAACTTTCTTAGAATTTAATAAAATTTGTCACCGAAGCTATATTTTCTAAGACTAATTCAATAAAGAAATTTATTTTATAATTAGGGTTCTATAATTTTTAACTTAATTTCTTATTGTAAAATTATTATTTTGTCCATCTTTTTAGTAAATAAATTATATTATTATTTATTCATTTTTTAATGAGATTTCTCATATATTATGAAATATAAATTGATGGAAATGATGAATAAATAAACTTTAAATTAGGATTTTGATTACTGGTGAATTTCTGTGTGTTATCATGGTGGATGGTGACATGTAAATTATGAGATTCACTCACATATTTGATATGAAGGAAATGATAGTTTTTTTGACCACAATGCGTGAGATAAATCCGTACATTAAAATTAAAATTGAGTTTTATTAATTATAATGAGTAAGATGCTTATGAAGTCAAAAATATAAATGATGTTATTTATCATTTTATTATACATGTCTTAGAAGAATTGTTCATTAAATGATATGAATATTTTATAAAATATTTTTTTAATTGGTTTTGCTTATATTATGAGTTGCATCGTCATTGAGGAGGAGAATGTCATGTGGCTCATATGATATGTATGAGTGATTGTGAATCATAAGGTAATAGTAATTTTTTTGAGTTGTTTGTATTCGTATAGTTTTCATCAGTAAGATTTGAAGGAAATATATGTTAATCCAAAGAGTATAATATTTACAAAGTTAAGTGCAATTAAATCATATATATGATATATATATATATATATATACGTGTATATATATATATATATGTATGTATTTGTTTGTATAAATATTTCTGAAATATTTGCTCTAGTAGCCAGGCTTAAAACTATGAGGCTGGAGATTGCACTGGCTACACAGAATGAATGATGTTAATATTTACTAAATATCAAATATGTATTCTTGAATGGTGAATTGAAGGAAAAATTCTTTCTCTAATAATCTCTTGGTTTTGTAGTGAGTTGACAAGGAAATTGTGGATACAAGTTAAACAAAGATTTGAATGAGTTGAAATAAGTATCACATGCTTGGTATATAAAAAATAAACTCATATCTCCTAAATCAAGGGTTCACTGTTCCCCAGAAGCCTCAATGAACTCACTCTATACATCAAGGATAAATATGCTTTTGAGATTATAATAATGACATTGTATGTGAATGATCTGATATTCTTAGATAATAACTTTGAATTAATCAATCTTTTAAAGAAAGATATGATTAAGAAGTATGAAATATCTTTAATATATTAATCATGAATCAAAAATTGAAAATTAGTTAAGGGAAATCAGGGAATGAAATATTATATAGAAATTTGTTTGACAGCTTTTGGAATATTACTTGAACTAGACCAAATATTATATATATAATGAACAATCTATCTCATTTTATGCCTTCTTTAAATGATTGCCACATTGAAATTGCCAAAAAAATTTTAAGATATATTAAGTGTACTATAAATCATGGATTAAAATATTTCAAAACTCCGAATATAAAATCACATAGTCAATGTGATAGTGATTGTGAGTTTGTCCAAAAGACTATAAAATCACATTTGGATATGTTTTCTTTATTGAATCAGTAGTCATATCATGGGCTTCACAAAAACAAGCCATCATGGCGTTATCAATTGTTAAGGCAGAGTATATTTCTCTCCCTTATCACTGCATAAGTTATATGAATGAGGAGAATACTCAATGATATGAATGAAATGGAAATAGAAACCATTGTGGGCTTCAAAAGTCTATAATAGCCATTGCTAAAGATTATGTTCTTCAAAATAGAACAAAATACATGATCTTGAAGTATTATTTCATCAAGGAAACTATGAAAGAAAATGAGATATGTTTAACTCACTGCAATACAGATGAATAAATTGTTGATATATTTACTAAAGTTATGTCGAAGAGGAAGCATGTTTATATCAAAAAGTTACTTAGAATTGAATAATATTATATTAAGGGGGAAAAGTGTTAAAATTACTATAATAATAAATTTATTTCTTTAATTATTTTTTTTATGGATATGCACACATGTGGGTGCATGACAAATATCATGTTCTTATTTTACTTAATTTTCTTATTTTTCTTGTTCTATTTATTCTTCTTATTCTTCATATTATTTTTGTTCTTCTTATTTTTCTTATATTTTTTATTATTTTTTTTCTTATTATTATTCTTATTCTTCTTGTACATCTTCTTTTTCTTTATTTCTTTCTCTATTGTTATGAGTTTTTATTTTCCAAAGAACTATGTTCTTCATAATCTTCACAAAAAATTCAACATTGCATAATGATTTTTTGTGCATATTATTTATATTTGAGTCTTACGAGTTTATTTTGTGTTACTTTGTAGTTTTTTGGATACAATTATTATTAAAAAATATTTAGACAATGGACGTGTTTGTTTTTTTGGCTGAATGCTGAAAGTAATTTGCTTTCAGCATTCAGCAATTTGTTTTTTTTTATTTTTAACTCACTTATCACTGAATTTTTTGAAAAAATAGCTGAAATAAAAAAAGTCAAAAAATTTGACTTTTTTCCATTCAGAAAATGCTCACTCTCATACAATCGAAATTCTCACTTTGGTCTCTCTGCTTATCTATTAAGTATTAATTAAAAAAAAAATAAACGCTTTAATACTTAAATGCTATTAAGTAAAAAAAGTTCTATTTAGCATTATGTAAAAAAAACAAACACCACCTAGCAAACTAGAAGAAATTATCAATGTTTTATATCCTCCCATTTTATTTATGATGAGTTTGATTTGAGCAAGGATATGTAATTTTGTTGCATTGTTGTTTGACAAATTAAAATCCATGTAGGTTGTTTTGATAATAGAAAGAATTAGCTTTGATGACGATATTATTTCTCTTGTACGACCTCATTTTTTTAGAATCATCGTTACTTTTTTTTCTTTTAGATTTTATTCAATAGTGGGAATAAACACAGGGTGATGAAGATGAATTGAAGCGTGCTGTTGCTTTGATTCGTCCTGTCAGTGTTGCATTTGAAGTGATACATGGTTTCCAGTTCTATAAGAATGGAGTGTACACTAGCCAGGCTTGCGGAAGTACTTCCATGGTGAGTGTTCTTTTTTTTGCTGAGAAATGCCAATCTTTTTATGAATTCAAACTAAGTACATTTTCAAACAAAATTGTTGTCTTAATTGAGATATGCGTGTCATATATGTAGTAATAATGTCACAAGGTTACACCATTATACCATGGGCATATTCACATCACACTAATCTACTAGACACACACACCCACATTCACTAGTACACAATATGTGCTTCAATTACTGTAACATGCCAAATTTTGTAATAAAAAGGACTTATCTAGTATACAATGCTTCCTCTTAGAATAATATTTAGGAGGTTAATATCTTGATAATTTTATATCTAAAAATCTAAGAGTAATGTTTGGAAGCACATGTTATCATATTAGATGAAGGCACTTGTTATAAAAAGGACGTGTTTGATAAATCTCAAATCAGATATTTATCGCTCTTAGATGAATACATTCGTTATAATATTAAGGAAAGATCTCTTATAGCAAGTTTTCTTGTATTCAATCTAATAATACACACACACACACACACACACAGAGTACACAACACAATATGTGCATCAATTACTATAACATGTTAAGTTTGTTTGCAAAAAGGCAATCTAGTATACAAAATTCTTGTCTAGAGTAATGTTTGGAAGTGATTAATATCTTGATAGTTTTATTCTTATAATTCAAAGAAAATGTATTTGATGAATATCAAACTTGAGATTTATCACTCTTAGATGACGTTGCTTGTTATCATGCCAAGGGATGATCTCTTATACCAAGTTTTCTTATATTCAATCTAATAGTACAAATAAACGCATACACACACTATAACATTTTTAAGTTTCTTATAAAAAGATAAATTTAGTGTACTAAGCTCTCACTTAGAGTAAGGTATGAAATTGTTTAGTATCCTAATAGTTTTTTTCCTAAAAATTAGAGACTATCTTTTATGAATGTCAAACTTGAGATTTTTTGTTCTTAGACGAAGTCACTTGTTATCATGTCAATACACGATATTTTATACCAAGTTTTTTATATTCAATCTAATAACACACACACACAAGTACCCAATATTTGTATCATTTACTATAGCATACCAAGTTTTGGTATAAAAATATTGTATCTAGTATATAAGATTCTTGCTTAGTATATGGTCTAAGAGATTAATATCTTGACAGTTTGACTTTTGAAAACTAGAGGTATTGTGTATGATAAGTCTCAGATCCAAAACAGTGTCATCCTGAGACACATATAGTTGTTATCGCATCAAGGCACAATCTCTTATATCAATGTTTCCTAAATTCAATCTAATAACACACTTTTTTTATCTAACATTTCTAATTTTCTCAGTAGTGTACATATGGTCACTTTCTTTGGTTGTATGGATAGTCTTGCTTACATGTTATAGTCTGGTTTTATCATTGATTAGTGCTCTTCCTTGTCTTTTAATGTGTATTGGTTTTTTTTTTGTTTTTGATTTATTTTTCAGGATGTGAACCATGCTGTTCTTGCTATTGGGTATGGAGTTGAAGATGGTTTGCCGTATTGGGTTATTAAGAATTCATGGGGAGAAGGGTGGGGTAACAATGGTTACTTTAAAATGGAAATGGGGAAAAATATGTGCGGTGAGTTAGTGTTGAGAATTCATTGCGATCCTCTCATTCTGATTGAATCTTCACGGGGCTGACTTAACTCTATGACGTGGCTGTCCAGGTATCGCAACTTGTGCATCATATCCAATAGTGGCTTAGTCCACTGGGGCCTGGGGGGAAGCTGTATTTCTGCTCTACGGTGGGCAATGATATTCAAGGGGCGTGAAGGCTGGACATAAATAAAGTGTATTGGGATTAGCTGTTTAATGTGAAAAAGCTGTGCCTCCTCTATTGGGGTAACAATGGTATCTCTGTTGTGCCTTGTTTTAATCTTGACATTTTTAGATATCTTTCTATGTGCGTGCACATATTTCTCATCCCTCACCCCTCTTTTTTTTCACTTTCATTGTCTCTCTCTCTCTCTCTCTATGTCTCGCACATTCTCTCTATCTCACTCGATCTATGTCTCACTCACATTTTCTCTCTTTCTCTCTCTATATCTCTGTTTCACTCAAACACATTCTCTCTCTCTCTCTCTCTCTCTCTCTGCCTCTCTGTCTCACTCAAACACATTCTCGCCCTCCCTCTCTCTCTCTATATCTCACTCAAACACATTCTCTCCCTCTCTCTCCCTATCCCTCTGTCACATTCTCTTTCTCTATTTCTCTATCACACACACATCCTGTCTCTCTCTCTGTCTCTCTTTCTTTGTGAGTGTCATTTATAACTTTGATGACATTCATATGCCATAAAAAATAGCAATTGTAATAATAAAATAAAACATGCAATATTTAGTAAATAATCTAGACCAAAAATATATTGGTATTTCTATCTCGAGTAATCACAATAAATCTCTCTTTATGGAATAGGCGTGGAGACAAATATTATAGCAAAAAAAAAAATTCTGATTTACTAGAATCTCTTAATGCTCATAATCTTAAAAATTTTACTATTATTTATCTATGCTGTGTGTGCGTGTCTGTGTGTAGTAAAGGCATTAATCTGAAGTAAGCTATAAAATGATGTATTTGAAATAACTAGTCAATTATCCTTGTGACTTGCTAGGTTATCATAATTATCATAGTTAATCAACATTATATCAACTTCCATTAGAGGTGGAAAATAGGTTGGGTGATTCTAGTATGACTCATGATCCATGAGTTAGCTTGTGAAAACTAGCCTAAGCACTTCACATCACACCCAATCCAATGTAAGAATAGGCATGGCCTTCAATGTAGCTTGGCTCAGGGTGTGTTGGGCGATGGGCTGGGTCTTGCACGCTAATATAAGATGTGACATGATACAACCCACAAAAATGGCCTTTAAGGTTGAAATGAGCCTTGCTAACAAGTTCCAGACCAACGACAAACTCTCTAAATTTATTCAGGTCGTCATGCCTGAACTCCAAAGATACATCACTTTTAATCTACTTGCATTCACTTTCTAGAGAACTCTGACATATTTTCACTCAAATCCGTCAGCATGCTTGATCTTTAATAAAGTATTCAGCTACAATTACGGATGCTCACACATTAAGTTCATGACACTTGGCCCCTTGCTAGCCAAGTCCAACTTGGCATTGCCCATTGCTAATGCCCATTGGTGGAATGACATTGCCATTGGGGCTCTCAGCAGTGCCCAAGTTCCATTGAGAGGACCAATGTGCTTGTGGGTTGTGAGCCATGGGCCATGGTCATGGGCCTAACCCATATGCTATTGAATGTCACTAGTAAGTAGTCAGTATTTAGTTATTGAATAAAAAAATTTAATTAGAATTTAAATATCAAAAAATCTAAAATAAAAAAAAAGAGTGCAATTAAAATACTTATATGTACACACACACGTCCGCGCACACACATATTTTTATAACATGAGATATGACTAAGGGTTTTTACCATTTTTTCAATGTCAGTAGTCTTGTTTGAATCATCACGTTTGATTCTGATGTTAGTCTTATCCTCAATATTATTGATATCATCGTATGAGTTATCTTCTACTATCAACTCTATTATTATATTTTGCATATTTATTTTTAAAATTTTTTTAATCATTTAAATATGAAAGTGTTACTAAGAAATTTGGTCATAGTCTTGATTTTATAAAATGTAAACTCCAAAATTATCTTAGACATTAGAGGAGTCAATAGATTATGTTGTATCTTAGATAACATAAGATATGTGGATTCATATGATTTTTACTAATTTAATATATTAAAATTTTTAATATTATTAGGTGATAGGATAAAATTGTAATTATTATCTAAAGTACAGAGACGACTCACTCCTATTTGATTGATTATCTTTTCATGTTCTCCTTGCTAATTGAATGAAAATATAGTGTCTTTGAATATGGTGTTCATATGTATACTTGGAGTTTTGTAATAACAATTATATCTAGTATTGTAATATATAAATATGACAGTTAATTATTTATTAATTAAATATTTAATTTTTTTTTTTAATTCATGCAAATGGATATACATCTTAATATATTTTTTACTCATTTTATGTAAAGCTTAGAATTAATATTTGTATCGAATTCAAGCAATAAAGAAATGCAACGAGTATCAATATTTTAAATATTTAATTTTTATTTCAATGACTATAGTATTAAATTCATGTTGTCCTTGATACATACTAAACATATTATTATATTGATTTTAGTATAATATAAATAGTGTGAGTGTATAAAGATAAATATATATTCGTCATATATAAAATTTTTAGGAATTTTAAAAATAAAATTTTTTATCTCAGTTTGAATTATTAATTATAAGGTAGTCACTATTATTATTGACGTAGTCGGATATTATAAGTATGTGGTAATATATGACATCAACTAGGTATAATTTTAATAATATTTTATATTTCTTTATATTTTTTTAGGCCTGCTGACAAACACAATATAAAACTCATATTGCCTGCTATGTGTTCAAAAATATTTTAATGAATTTTTTATTTTTTTTTAACATAAGAGAAATAACTCATATAAACACACACACACACACACACACACACACACGCATATTGTTGCAAATGGTGTGTTTTGTTAAACATGTCATGGGTTCTAACTTTGAATCTCAACTTGGTGTATATCAATTAATAAATTTGTAATTATTTTTTTTTATTTTTCACATTGTCGACGTGTTTGTTGGAAGACAAAATTGAGTTTTTGTTTTTGAATTCACCAAAATATAAATATTTTATATTTTTGGTGCACTTTTTTTTATTTTTTTAATATTTTGTTTTTAGTGTACCAAAATATAATTATTTTATATTATTGTCCTAGAAATTGAAATTCTTATGTTAATTATAATTTATAATTCTTCCAATATTAGAGAATGTAGTGTATGTAAACTAGGGTTTATTCTTAGAATATTTTTTGATAATTATTTTGAGAATCAATAATATATTTTTTTGGAAATAACATATATCTTGTTATAAAATTAAAAATTTTAATTTTAAATATAAATTAATTTGGGCAAATTTAAAAATAAAATTTTATACTTTAAGATTTTAATAAATACTATATGAAAATTATTTTGTCATGGAAATTAAAATTAAATTTGGTAAACTTGAACTTAATTCTTAAGGAATATTTTGATTTCATGGCTTTTTTTTTCATATTTTTTTACCTATTAATAAATGTTATAAACACAAATTTTCATAACTATGAATCTATGATTAATTAAAAATTATATTTTAATTTGCTTGAATGGCATCTTTGTTTGTTCATATAAAATGGTGATCAAATTCAAATAAAATCTATTTTTTTTTCAATTAATTATATTTTTTTTTTTCAATAAATTGTGATAAGCTTATTTGAATATGTGAAATCTAATTTAATTTTAGGATTAATTATTAAAAATGGGCAACCCTTCAAGTATTTTAAAAGAAATAGTTATTTTTACAAGAAAATAATAAAGATACTTTTGTCTAAAGGTAATTTTTTTAAAAAGATATAAAATCGTGGTAGGTTTCAACAATAGGGCAACCCTTTATTTTATCACTATTTTGAGTTTTAAATTGGTTGAAATTAATTTTTTAAATATTATGATTTCAAAAATATATGTTTTTTAGTATATTTTGTCTAATGAGAGGATGTGACAAATTTCTCATATTTTGAAAAGTAGACTTTAATCACTATATAAAGTGTCACATTAGTCTCATAATGAAAAGCGAAGTGAAGGGGATTTCTTCCCCAACTAGTGTTCCTCTCTAACTCTCACTCACTCTCTCTCTCTCTCTCACACACACACACACACACTCTCTCTCTCCCTCTCTCTGACTCCCTCCTTCCCTCCCTTCATCTCTCTCTCCCATTCTCTCTCTCTCTCTCTCTGTCGCTATCACTTACTCTCTTTCTCTCTCTCTCTCTCTCTCTCTCTCTCTCTGTCGCTATCACTTACTATCTTTCTCTCTCTCTTTCTCTCTCACTCGCTAACTCTCTCTCTCTCTCTATCTCACCCTCTCACTCTCACACACTCTCTCTTCTTCTCACCCACACACACACACACTCACTCTCTCTCTCTTGATCACTCACTCTCCCTTCCTCACTTACACTCCCTATGTCAGATAAAACTAGATGGGCATAACGATTCCAAGTTCACCTTGTTTAATTGTTAATATGGGACTTTAAGGATAATTAGGATACAACATTACTTTGCTACACGAGAACATATATAATCTTGATATATAAAATTATAACTTATTAGTTGTGTGACATTATATATATATATATATATATATATATATATATATATATATAATGTAGTTGTTATATATGTTGGAACTAATTATTTGAATCATAGATTGGCTATATCCATGAGTCTCTGACTAGTTAAATTTTTTGAAACATAGCATTTTTTTCACTATTCTTAGTCAGATGATTATATCATGTGTGGACAAACTTGACTAGATGGCAACATTCTATCATGTGTAAGTTAGTTATGCTTGCATTATCAGTCTCAACTCTCAAGCCTAGATAAAAAAGAATGGTTATATCATATAAATAGTTGACATTAAAAAATTTATCACAAATTTTTCCACAGAACAATGTGATGCCACTTAATCATAGTGAAAAAACAAGAATTATCATACATTACTAAAAGATGGATGGGTAAAGAAATTAGCCCAAGTTAATAGGCTTATGGTAGGTTATTAGAATATTAGGTTTTTGAATAGTTAGCGCCCATAGTTAGTTGATACCATAAAATATAGAAATATTAATATAAGATATTTATAAGAGACTTAGTGGAATTGTGAGAAATCGAAAGAGATTAATAGTTATAAGCTCAAATGTGTAAAAAAAAAAAGAGAGAATTATAAAAGTATAGAGACAATTATGAGTGAACACTTAAGAGATAAAGTCAAGAAAATTAATTGCTAGTATGACTAATGAAAAAAAATAGTTTTTTTTTTTGCAAAAATAAGTTATTAGTCTGGATAAAGGGGTAAAATGAGACGAACAATCTTGAATTTTGCTTTAACTTACAACTTTTCCTTAGCTAATACATCCTTTAAAAAGATATAGTAGCACTTGATCTTCAAAAATGATTCTCATATAAATCAAATAGATTTGCTTTCTTATTAAGAGAGATGATATAATAGTGGAACATGAAAGGAACAAAAAATAAAAATTTTAAAAAAATAATTAGATAATAAAGTTTGTTGGCATCTGAATGTAAATATGGATACTATATGAAATTAAGTGACAAGATATATAAAAAAGTATTTAAAGAAATTTGAGTCTAGTCTAAATAAAATATTTACTCCCACAGAAAAATTGATTAGTGAAAATATGAGGTTAAACAAACTAATAAGGAGAAATAAATGTATACTAAAGAAAAGCAAAATAATAGAAATTAAGACATTATAAAATTATATAAATAGACAAAAAAAGTTAGAATTGTGATAAATAAAATTAAATTTACGGTATATAATAAGTTATATGATGAATTACAAAGTAGGGGATAAGGACCAACCACAAAGTAGTTTGAATGGTTGGATGCGCAACTCATGGTGTTTGAGTTGCGATTTTGAATCCGACCAGCCACGAGACTAATCAAGGACATATATGAGAGTGTGGTATTTAGAATTTAATTGATTTAATGGATCACTCTGAGTTTTCAATAGTTGTGTGACTACTTCAATGATCATCGCATAATATTTATATTTTTCTGTTAATTATGAATAAATTAATATATATTTTTCAAGAAGATTTCTCTTAGTCTATATTATTTGTAGATCATACATCATTTATTGATGAAACTAAAGAATAACTAGACAGTAAACTAGAAATTTAGATAATTACACTTGAGTCTCAATAGAATTATAATAAAAAAATAGAATATAATAGGTCTACATTTGATAAAGAGAGAGACTCTCTCTCTTTATCTATCTAATTTCTCTCTCTCCTCTTCTTTCTATTTATCTATCCATATATCTCTCTCTACTCTCTTGCTCTCTACTCTCTCTCTATTCTCTCTACCCACACACACTCTCTATGTACTATCTCTCTCTATGTACACACACACACACTCACTCACTCTCTCTCTCTATCTCTCTCTACTCTCTTTCTCTCTACTCTCTCCTCTCTTTCTATCTACTCTCTCCTCTCTCTATCTTTCAATGTACTATCTCTCTCTATGTACACACACACACACACTCTCTCTCTCTCTCGATGCACTCCCTCTCTCTCTCTCTCATTGCACACACACACACACTCTCTCTCTCCATGCACTCCCTCTCTCTCTCTCTCTAATTGCACACACACACACACTCATTCTCTTGATGCACACACTCTCTCGTTGCACACACTCTCTCTTGATGCACTCTCTTTCTCTCAATGCACTCACTCTCTCTCTCTCTCTCGATGCACTCCCTCTCTCTCTCATTGCATTCTCTCTCTCTCTCTCTCCGACACACACACACACACTCTCTCTCAATATACTCTCTTTCTCTCTCTATGTACTCTCTTTCCATGAACTCTCTCTATGTATTCTCTATATGTACTCTCTCTCTATATGCACACACACACACACACACACTCTCTCTCTATATCTATTTCTATGCACTCTCTCTCTCTATGTACACTCTCTCTATATGTATCTCTCTATCTATATTTACACACTCTCCCTCTCTCTCTGTACACACACTCTCCCTCTCTCTCTGTACACACACTCTCTCTCTGTACACACACTCTCTCTCTGTACACACACTCTCTCTCTATGTACTCCCCCCTCCCTCCCTATCTTCTCTCTCTTTTATCTATATGTAGTCTCCCTCTCCCTCCATCCCTCTCGCTTTCTAGAAGTATCAATAAAAAAAATCACTAAAAAATAAAAAAGAAAGAATAGGTATTTTATCCGAGTCCGAATCCGAGGCGCGTCGACTGTCAGAAAGAAATCACTAAAAAATAGAAAAGTTATACGTCCGGCGAGTCTTGCGGTGCCTCTCTGCGTCGTCTGCTGTTGCCTGTTTGTGTTGTGTTTGATAAATAAAAATGCAAGACCTAGGCCTGCAGAAGTTTTTCCGTGTTCTTTCGAACGAGTCGAAGGGCGCCACTTGTACCCCTTCGGCGGCAAAGCCGCACCCGACGGGAGGAAAAGATGGCCCCTGGGCTTCTGCTTTATCTACAGTCGATCCGTCTCTTGTCCTGGCAGCTTGCCCTCCCCCCCGGTACGATTTCAACCCATCACTACCCTTTCTTGATCATTACACCATAAAAGGGTGAAATCCCCGGTCAACCCCACAAAGCCACTGTAATTATTTTTTTTTTATTTGGATATTGAAATTCCACATGTTCATAATACCATATATAACGGAAATAAGTGATTGGGATAATTCACAAGCCAGGTGTTTCTACAATCAATAATACGATAGTTCTATTGATAAAGGAACAAGTTGCCTAATCCTAAAGACACAAGTTGCCTAATCAATAATACGCATGCTAGGGTATTTTTGTCAATAATTCTGTTGATAAACTTGGGATGATGACCTTACCTGCTCCAATACCAAGACTCCAAACCTTATATATGGACCTAAGAATAATATGAGATGAGATTGGAGGGGGAAGTAGAGAATAAAAAAATTGGTTGTTTCTATCATCATTAATATGGTAGTTTGATTGATAAATGAACAAGTTGTCTAATCCTGGAGACTTGAGTTTGATCGGTGGGTATGTTGGTTCGCTGCAAGGGTATTTTTGTCAATAATTTTGTTCATACGGTTGGGATGATTACCTTACCTGCTCCGATCCCAAGACTATAAACCTTATATATGAACCTAAGAATAATATGAGATGAGTTTGGAAGGGAAGAAGAGGATAAAAAAATTGGCCGTTTCTATCATCATTAATATGATAGTTTGATTGATAAATGAACAAGTTGTCTGATCCTGGAGACTTGAGTTTGATCTGCAAGTATGTTGGTTCGCTGCAAGGGTATTTTTGTCAATAATTTTGTTCATACGGTTGGGATGATGATTTTACTTGCTTTGATCCCAAGACTATAAACCTTATATACGAACCTAAGAATTGTCCGTTTCTATCATCAATAATATGATAGCTTGATTGATAAATGAACAAGTTGCCTAATCCTAGAGACATGAGTTTGATCCGCAAGTATGTTGGTTCGCATGCAAGGGTATTTTTGTCAATTTGTTCATACTGTTGGGGTGATGATCTTTCCTGCTCCGGTCCAACACTCTAAGTCTCATATATTGGCCAATGAATAATATAAGATGAGTTTGGAGGTGAAGGAGAGGAAGAGGAGAGGATAAAAAATTGCTCATTTCTATCATTAATAAAGTGATAGCTTGATTGGTAAAGGAATAAATTGCCAAATCCTGAAGACATGAGTTTGATCCGCAGTCATGTTGGATACGCATGCTAGGGTATTTTTGCCAATAATTTTATTTATACTGTTGGGGTGATGCTCTCATCTGCTCTGATCTTGAGATTCGAATTCTTATATATGAGTCGAGAAACATTATTAAATGTGGAGGAAAGAAGATGAAGAAGATATGATAAAAAAATTGGATGTTTATGTCAAAAATTTGAAAAAAAAAATATAAAAAAATAAATGATAAACAATTACTATAATACCCCACGATAATTGATGCATTAATATCAAGTTTTTTTAAATATGTTTTCTTTGGTTAGCTGATCTACGTTTAGAATATAAGTTGTGGCAATGATTCTTATCATATATTTTTTCATAGAGAAAGAATCAATCTATTAGCTATATATGTTTCGTCTGTTTGTAGAATATTGGATTGAATGCTTAAGACTCAAGAGAGGGTGTGTGTTGCAATTATAGGTGTCAAACGGGATAGGTTGGTTTGGGCTGGGCTGGTTCATTTTTTGGTGGTTCAATGTTGTGCCAAATATTGACCCGGTACAGTAATCATTCCGTGCCAGACATGACACAGATTAAGAACTGTCATCTCGACACGGCCACGGTTCGTCGGCTAGGCTCCTACCCGATTCGTGCTTAGACTTGCTGAGTTGGGCTGGGTTGCATTCTCGGTTTTTCTAGCTGAATTTAAAGAAAAATATATTTGGGTCCTCAAGCCGGTTTACTGTGCCGTTGGGTCAGTCACAATGGGTTTGCCCAGTCACAAGGCATGGATCATGCTGGCCCAGCCTGCGGCACGGTTCCAAATCGTGGCATGCCTGGCTAGGCATGGCTGAACTGGGCTGGGCTTCTGGCTAGGCTTGGGTCGTCTGGCCCATTTGATACTTTTAGTTGTAATATTTATTTTGTTTTTAATGAGAACAACAATTTGTAGGGTGCCCAATCATTATTGCTATATATTTATTTGTATTTTTATTTTTTATTGTTTGTCAATTGTTTTTATTGTTCAAAATAAAAGAAAATAATAATAATAATTTTTTTAAGGTTATTATTATCCTTATCTAATATATTAATAATAGAAAAATATCCATTATTATATCTTTCAACTATATGTAAATCTTTAATTTTATTAGTTAGTATAAAATTGAACTCCTATTTATCTTTGTTTTCACTTATATTAACTAATAATCAAAAAAATTAATCAGGGATAAATATTATAATTATAAAAAAAATTAAATAAATTTAATGATGCTAATTTTTTTAGTACTTATTTAATACTTCATCATGTTGTCGTTTGTAGGAATATGATAAATTATGTGATCCAATGATGCTTAAAGCCAGCCAAAATTAAGATGGAGGAGAATTTTATATGTTAATAAAATTCTTTAACATTGAAATAATAATATATGTATTTAAATTTACCAAAAAAAAAGAAGTATTATTGATTCTATTGTGTTCTATTTTTTTTTTATATGCTAGAATGCTACAAGTAAGAACAAGAACTCAAATAACAAATATTTATACTTTTGGTGTTGAGCCCTTAAACTGTATTAGATGTGTTAAATGAGTTGTTCTGTGCTGACATAACACTAAAAGTGGTAGCTTGGCCAAGCTAGCTTGGTTTGATCTAGGCTATCCTGGGTTATGTCAGGCTAGCTTGGGTCAAGACCAGACTAGCCTGTTTGGCTTGACACGGCTTGAGCCGTGCTACCGGCTGGCCCATGGCATGCCCAGGCTCAATTCTGAATCATGTTGTTCTTGGGCCAGCCAGCCTGCTTGACACATCTAAACTATATTCATTAATTTTTAGAACTTATTAATGTTCAAGAATTAATTATAATATGACTCCCAAATTTACCTAATGCTTAGTCATATGAGTTTACTTGAATGCGATTTATTTTTTTGGAATAAAACACATGTTGCCATCCAAAATTTGACTTAGAATTTGTTTTCTTTTAGATTACATCTCAAATAATTAGGATAAGGCTTAAATGATGATGATGATGAATCATCCCATACTTATGTTTTTGCATGTGATTGAGACTATTAGACAATATTAATCTAAGGTGAAGAGCTCATGTATTCATGAGATTAAAGTGACTAAACTAAAAAAATAAATGATAATAAAAAAATTGATAGTAAATCTTTTAATTAAGTTAAGAATAAATAAATTTTTTTTGACTAATTTATAAATTGATAGGATATACTAAACTTTGATGAATTTTATGGTAAATTATTTTAAGAAACTAATATTTATGTATTTTTATTTAAATTTATTTATTAATTAAGAATGAGCATTATTTGCTTGAGTTACTTGACACATCACATGTGTATCATTAAGTTAATGATAAGAATATCTATCAAGATATCATGAACAAGCATTCAGGCCATGTCATAACATGTATGTAATTGTACTATATATATATATATATAAAATTGTACTTTATATATATATATAATGCCGTGATGGTTAATTACATGGGTTTGCTTTGATTGTGCTTGTGCCATTTTTTCGGTGCTAGGCTAGGGCAGTTATGCCCATTTGTCACCTTTAGGTAGTGTGCATGGGTGTGTGATGTATGTAGTGGAAAAGTATAATGTGTGCGTGTATGCGCAATTTGTAGTGAAAAAAGGTGTTGCGTCTCTAGTAGTGTGGCATGTCTTGGAATATTGTGCAATATTGTATTGTTCACACATATTTTGATTGATGCAGAATTTTGTAATTTTAGTTATTATTTTATGCAAGTTTGGACAACAAAAACACACATAATGGGCTATTAGAGTTTAGATATAATTTTGAACAACAAAAATTGATCACTCAATGAAGTAGCTTTTTAGTGATGAGACATGAAAGCTAATTACTCATTCATATATGTTTGAAATGATTTTTTAACTTATAAGATTAAGACTTGTGGAACTGAGAGAATTAAAGCAGATAACTACTCATTTTACTCACTTCACACTTATAGTTGAATATTTTTGTGGGTAATCCCAATAGAGGCAAATGTGAGATATTTATCATTGGGTAGTTCAGTATGTGTGCAGTCCGAAAAGATTTATTAGAGAGATATCTCACACAACAATACTTGGAGGTCGGAGTGTTAGACACTGTGATGGCAAAGGCATGTGATCCTCAGTGTGGTGCACACATTGTAGGAGTGAGCATGCCAAGGGGAGCTATTGGGAGTTTTTTAAGAGAGGCGGTTGAGAAGTATTATGCAGTGTGATGGGTTTGCATATACATTTTGATTGATGGAGCAACTTAAAAATTTAGTTATTATTTTATGGAGGTTCTGACAGTGGAAATTCACAGTGAGCTACTAGAGTTTGGATAAAATTTTTTTAGTATGGAGAAATTTATTACCTGATGAACGAACATCATGCTGATGATAGAGAGGCGAAATAAATTTAAATTGAATGTAATGATAATGTGACAATCCATTAGCTCACTGTGTATTTATCTTGCATGATATACAAGATTCCATCAGAGCTTATAACATTACTATACTCATTTGAGATTATATAGATGTATGATGCTATTTCCCAGCTTATGAGATGGAGGTTTGAGGAGCCTAGAGAATTGGAGCATATAACCTCTCATTTTGCTTCACACTGCTAGCAACATATTTTTTGTAGGTGTAGCAAATGAATGCAAATGTGATTGAGAAAATGAGATAGATGGAGACATTTCTTGATTTGATATTTTTGTACTCAGTCACAACTTAATAATTTTATAAAGTTTTTTAGTCTGATAATGAGTGATCATATCTTCCCCTCCCAATTAGATATCTATGATTAGAAAGTTCAATTTTATGTGTAGTAGACAAAAGATTCATTAGAGAGATCTCATTTAGAGTGTTAGAGACAAAGACATGTGATCCTAGTGCAATGCACAAATTGTAAGAATGGTTACGCTAGGGAGAGTTGGTGGTAGTGTCAGAAAGGAGACTAAGAGAAGAGTTGAGTGAGAATGATTGATTATCAAAGTTATCCTATGATCCTCACATAATTCTTTCATTGTGACTCTTATTAGAGAGGAGAATGATGAATTTATCTCTAAGATAATAATAAATATTTCTATACTTTAGGTATTATAACTCTCTTGATTCTTTCTATATCAGACTCTTAAATATTATAATAGCCAATATTATTTTTTCTTTTATTAATGTTATTTTGTCAAATTAAAAGACTCTGAGAAATGTTACCTTCAGGATTTTAGCAGAATGGGTTGTATATTTCATAATTATTAAAGGCATATCTCAGGTGTACCCTAGCAAAGTGCCTAACCTTAGGTGTTGGTGTCCCCCACAAATTATATTATTTCCAAAGCGTCATATCTCAGATAGTCTGATTCCAAAAAGTGTGGATAATATGTTTGTATTAGAATTTTATAAGTTAGATTGTTTAAATTTTATTATTTTGTTTTATAATTATGAATGCTTGTGACAATGAAAAATGTTAATGATATTTAATTTTTATATTTAATATCATTTACTTCATTATATTTTTTTAATAAATCAAAATTATTGATAATCTTTAATGAAAATACATAATTTTATTATATATAATTAGAGTGTTCCTTACAAAAAAAAAGTTTCTACTTTAATTATGTCTTATACCTCAAGGCCTTGAAATATTATTGTATTTTGGTATGTTTCGTGTTTCAAATAATTATGTTATATTATTAATTTAATGATTAGGTATCATACTAAGTATTTGAGTATATTTAATTAATTACTTCTTGATTCTTAACTTGGTCACTTGTTATTGATCAAATTGAGAATTTTGACTCCTAATGTTAGAAGTATTTTTGTTCTAAATTTTGAGGCATATTAGTCATGAAATTATACTAGAGCTTACTATCATACTTATTATAATTGTATGAGTAATGACTCATTCGTTCTCATATATTATGATATATGTGAACCTAGTTGAGTTGAAACTTAAGATGAAATAAATTATTTTGTTTTATTTATTAATGATTATATATATTTTTAGTTATTTCATAAATGAATATAAAAATAATAAAGAATAAAATCTCATAAGAGCATATGGGTGATAGCTTCAACATTTATTATATTAATCTCTATAAAATGAGATTCTAGAAAGAAAGATTAGATATTGAATTGAGATGATTTGGACATTTCTATATAAAAGAAGTTTTCTTAATTATTTTTCGGAGGATGTGTTTTAATTATAAATTATTTTATTAATCAATATATTTCTTTATTTTTTCTCTTGGTGTGTCTTTTTAATTCTTATATCATCGAGAGATTATTTAGCTTACTTTTCAAAAATTTTGAGAATATTTATTTTGTTTAAATTTTTTTTACAAAACATGATATAATGACATCTAAGATGTTTAAATATACTTTTCTTAGTTATTTTAGTATCCAAAAGGGATGTAATTATTTTTATCATAAGACTGAAATAATATTATTTAGTGTTGATATTATTTTTTTGTGCAGAACTAATTATTTAATGAGTATAAGTATGATGAGAATTTAGACTGTCCATCTGGTTAGTGTCACTCTTCTTTATTCCTCTAAAATTCCACGTGGACCTTTAACTCGAAGAGGATTTCACTGTTTAGTTATTTTTGAACTTACTGATTCACATTATAATGACTCCCTTATTGAGTCATCATATGTGCCAATAAGTACATAACATATTAATTTTTTGAGAGAGTGTCATTTTCTTGGAAAGTGAATCGCCCTCAACTCCAGTCAATTTGATAGTTTCTGGGCCAATTCTAGTCCCAACTTAACATGAGTTGGTATTAGGGGGATTTTATCACACTTAAGACTTTGAGTTTATTCTTGAATAAAGGGACATGCATAATCTATTCAGAGTAGATAGTATAACCTTCATCTTTGTATGTGAATGATATATTCTTTGTGAGACTTGGCCACTTGGATTCAAAATTCTCTAATCGAGTCTTTGGGCCTCAAGGTTGGAGCAGTTATGACTCCTGCTCAATTAGTATGAGTAGAATGATTGGAAAAGACATCCTAGGGATACAAATCTGATATTTTTAGAAATTGAATTCATATTTTTAAGATTAAGCGCTCTTACTTCTCTGTCAATCAGACTACTAAATTGTTAGTATTTATCCTCAAATCTTTTTCTCAAAAGATTTGAGGAAGGCTAGATGTTCCGAATAGTGTATTTATCCCAAAAATCATTATTTGTGAATAGTAATTCTAATAGTAAATAGTGATTTTTACAGTGCATAATTAATTAATTTGGAAAATGCTAGAAAAAATATTTTTTAAGATATTATTATTGTTTTACATGTGTATGATAGCGATCACCATATATTAATTATTTAAGATAATGTAACATCTAACACACGAGTTATCAGTTTGATGGTTATTTCATGTATGAAATTTGTTGGTAAGCTGGTAAACTACATTAGGAATATGATATCTTGAATTAATTCGGATAAACATATCATCAAATTCTAGAGGTTTTGCAAGATGAAACGAAATTAAGTTTAGTAAATTTGAACTTAATGGAAATTTGGTGAAATTCTAAATATCTTCTTGTTTTGGAAAAATATTTTATAATATAAAAAAAATAATTTTTGGTTTTCACAATTTGAAAGTGAGTTTATAAAAATATTTATGGTATTGATTGAGTAAAATAAAAAAAAATTATCTTGAATTTTCCGAAGTTTATTTGTAAAATAATTCAAATTTTATTTTATATTTTTTATTTAACTAATTGATTAATATTACCTAGTTGTAAAATAATTCTAATCAAGTTTTAATATTGATTTTTGATTAATCACTCTTAATCATATGGTGAATTAAGAAGTATTTAAATTTATAATTTGTATTTAATCTTACTATTTTAGATAATAATTCTTATCTTGCACTAATAGAAGTTATAAATGACATAAAATTTTGATTTTTTTACCGCTAGCATGAGGCATGATATTTATTTTTGTGTCTATACTTTCATTATTTTAATATTCAACTGTAGAAAAGTATTTTAAAAATCAACTATTATTATTATTTTTTATTAGTGAGGAACATGAATAAGTTATTTATTTATATATTTTTTATTTATAAAATATAGGTCGTGAAGTGCTTATAGTATGAGATGTATTCCAATTATTTTTTAGAATTTTCTTTTTTTTTTTCAAATACTATAATATTATTTTTAATTAATGAAATGTATTTCATTTTTTTATTTAACAATTTGCATATGTAAATGCATTTTTTATGGTTGTATTTAATTTGTGCTTCTCTGGCTTAAATGGACTATAAGAAAATTATCTCTAAAACATAATGTGTAGTCAAATTTTAATTTTGTGTAATCTTATCATTTAATATTCTTTGCTAGAGTTTTTAATTTGTGCTCAATGTATATTCATAATTTTTTATTTTGGCTCACATTTCAAATACATAAAGAATATAATGCATGAGTGATCTTTGTTATGAATGAATTTAAAATGTTATAATTTATTTTTTTTTTGATTTTATTATTACGTTATTACTTTATGGATGCAACTACATTGCACATAAATACATCAAATGTTATAAGAATTGCGAAGTTAAATATATTTGAGTGAAAACAGTACTAAGATGAATTAACATCTGGGGAGTTTTTTTTTCTGTGTGTGTGTATTAGAGGTCATGCCTTGATGTGATGATAAGTATATTCGTTTAAGAATGATATGTCTTATGTTCGAGACTCATCAGACGTAGTTTCTCTGGTTTTGATGATGAGATTATTGAGATGTTAATTTCTTTGATCTTCATAATAAATCAATGGACTTATATATTGAGTATGATCTGCCAACTACATAATTGATGGGAACACCCAAGCTATTAGCTGCCTCAATTAGAATAGTCTATTATATAAGATCTTCTCATGTATACATTTTTATATTGAATCGTTTATGAAGAATATTATACATGAATGGCCTTTGTTATGGATGTATTTAGTGAACTATTTTTTCTAACATATTATAATGAAAATTTCATCTGTGCATATATATTCTTTGGTTGCTAACTAGACATGATATTACTTACACTTGTATAACTTTACTAAAAACATCCAAGATCTCATCAAATTAAGCAAGAACACTAGTTTGCATTTAAAACATGGTTTTATCTATTATCCATCAAAACTGGTCTCATCATGAATACTGCATGTCATATCTGGTACACAAGACTCTTATTTTAGTGCAAAATTTGTTAGAGTTTAATATCTTAACAGTCTTTTCCCTGAAAGTTAAAGAGACTGTGTCCGATGAGTCTCGAACCAGAAACCTATCACTCTTAGATGAAGAAACTTGACATCACATCAAGACATAATATTGAATATATGTATATAAATATGCAATCCAATGATTTTTTAGGTGATCTCTTTTTTGATATATAATCTATGACTTATTAAATTTCAACTCTCTTACCTGCTCTGATTGTCAAAGGGGCAAGTTTTCTAACTTGGGGGACACTTGTTTGATTCCCAAGGATACCAAATATGCACCATGATGTATCTTTTCTAATTGTTCTATTCTTAATGTTGGCAAAGTGTCAACTGTCTTCAACACGAATACTGTAAGTCATATTTTGTGCACAATATTCCTAATTTAGTGTAAAATATGTGAGAGTTTAATATCTTGACAGTCTTATCCCTGAAAATCAGAGAGATTATTTTTGATGAGTCTCGAACTAGAAATCTACCACCCTTAGATAAATATATTTCACATCACATCAAGACATGATATTGAATATATGTACATAAATATGCATCACAATGATTTCCTAGGTGATCTCTTTATGAGGTATAATCTCTAATTTATAAAATCTCAAGTCCACTTGCCTACTCTGATTGGTAAAAAAGCAAGTTGTCTAATCATGAGGATACTTGTTTGATTCTCAAGGATATCAAATACACACTATGATGTATCTTTTCTAATCGTTTTATTCTTAATGTTGGCAAAGGGTAAAAAAAACATAAAAAAAAAATAAAAAAAAATGTTGGCGAAGGTTCAATTGTCTTCATCATGAATACTGCAGGCCATACCTGGTGCACAAAACTTTTAATTTAGTGTAAAATCTGAGAGAGTTTTATATCTTGACAATCTTACCCCCCAAAAGTCGGAGAGACTGTGTCCAATTATCTCGAACTATAAATCTATCATTCTTAGATAAATATACTTCACATCATATTAAGACATGATATTGAATATATGTATATAAATATGCAACCCAATGATTCATAAGTGATCTCTTTATGAGGTATAATCTTGGGCTTATTAAATCTCAACTTTCTTATCTTCTCTGATTGTCAAAGGGGTAAGTTGCCTAACCTAGGGGACACTAGTTTGATTCCCAAGGATATCAAATATGCGCCATGATGTATCTTTTCTAATTGTTCTATTCTTACTATTGGGATGGGGGCTTTATCTGCTCCAGCTCTGGGGCCTCACTGCTCATATATTAGCTTAGGGGTAATATGTGATGAGTTTTGGAGGGTGAGAAGAATAATTAAAATAAAAAATCTCAAGTCTCTTGTTTGTTCTTCAGAGGTATCAAGTTTTTAGTTGGTTTGATTGCTATATGCTAAACATAGTGTCTGTAGTGGAATGCAAATTTATATTTTTAGAAGCTTATTATCACATTGCTAGTTAACTTTCCTTCGCAGAAAAATGGTGTCTCTGTATACTTGCTCAAGGCTCTGCTTGCTTTTCTTTGCTGCCAGGGTGGTTGTTGGATACATATTAAAGAGGCGTGTTCAACGCTTTGCATCCAAACTTCTTAAGAAATTGAAAGATGATTTATAGGTCTACTTTCTTTTCTCTAGCTTGAAGCATTTCTTTGATTGTGTGGTTTGTGGAATCTCCAATACATGTTTATTCTAGTTGATAGAATGGCAAATAATTTTTCTCAAACTTCTCACTGAGATATTTTCAAGATGATATACCCTTATATGCATTATTTATATACAATATCATCTTTGTTAATAATACAATCAAAAATTTAGGTCAAAAAAAAAAAAGAAAAAATAATTTAATTGAGATTTTATTTATAAAAGGAAAACCGTATCTATTCTAGCTCACAAAATTCTTACTTAGTATGAGGTTTAGGAGACATTAATATCTTAATAATTTTATTTTTAAAAAATTTAAGATATGTATCATCCTATAAAGGAACATCTTCGAGATTGAATTTATTAGTCAAAAAAGATTAATATTTATTGCATAAAATAAAAGTTATTATTAAGAATTTATGAGATAAAAAAATATTTAATAGATTAAAATAATTAAGTATTCATGTTCGAGTTAAAAATATGCACATTATTTAAATCAATAAGTTATTAGATGATATTATTTTGCTAAGCAAAATTTATTTAATTTAATTTCAATGATATTTAAAATATATTTTAATGATAATAATTATGAAAAATACTACAAAAATTTCTAAATATAATATTTATTTATTTTTTCTTGAATGCATTGTTCATATGTATCTCATCACATGAATGTTATATAGCAGTAGTTGTACCTAGTGCACAAAGTTCTCATTTTAGTGTGGGGTCTAGCTCTTGGAGAGATTAATATTTTGATAGTCCTATCTCAAAAAATTAGATTATATTAATAATTTTTATATACTTTATAGTAATTAAATTATATTAATAATTTAATATAATTATGGTACAAGAAATAAGAATGATGATTGAATTCTTGTTTTAATATTTTAAGAAGTCGGATGAATAGAACATCATAATGGCATTTTCAATAGTTGATTGGAAATTTCTAAACTGCTAAATTATATTAAGTTGTGATAATTACTTATTTTATTTGTATAAATGTTAAATAATAAAAACAAATAATAAAAATATTGATAAGTATGAATATATCAGTTCTTGAATTTTATGAAGATATCTGAAATATCAGAGAAATATTATTTCATATTTTGGCAAAAATGTTGATGGGGTGATAATTATTTTAAATGTATAAAAGTGCTTGAAATTTAAAGCTAATTTTGTAAGTATAGGTTATATAGAGTATATTCATTAATGTTGAATATGTGAGTATAAGTAATATAGATAAAATTAATGAAAATACTTATAATAATTCTTTAAAATAATAAAATAACAAAAAAAATTAAAGAAATTGTATTTGGTGAGTCTCTTGAACACAAGACCAACATCTCTTAGACAAAAGTAATTACTATCGCATCAACACTTGATCTTTCATATATATATATAACATGAAAACTTCTCAGGTGATTAACATCTCGTTATTTATTATTCTCAGCTAATTGATTTTAATTTTGGAGTTCTAATGAAATATTAGGTGATAATTAGATAATATCCTTGAAATATGATAAAAGTTGTCCTCGGAACATTCTATATATACACATGTATATAACATGAGAACTTTCTATGTGATCAGCTATCTTAATATTATTCTCGGCTAATAAATTTTAATTTTAAAATTTTAATGAGATCCTGTATATTATTGTCTGTGCAATCGCAATGATCTTTAAAACATGATACTAAGTTAATTATTCTTTTAAGTTTTTTTCTACACAAAGTGGTTTTAAGATTCAAATCAATTTTGTGCGTTTGATTTATAAGTAATGAGGATGACCTTTTTGTGGATTGATGCTGATGTTTCCATGTCATGTAAGTAAATAAATTCTCAAGTGGAGTCTCACAAATTTTGTTGCTTGGCTTGACTCACAAATATGGTATGTCCCACCATTTTGTGGGGTGAATGTTTATTAGACCAGGCTAGCCGAGATTAGCCAGAGGCAAATAACTGCTATGCTGGAAAATGCATGCTGGGTGCATTTTGATTTTGGCCGAGCCTGCAACTTGGCCTAACCACAGAACTCTTCTTTTACAATGTAATTTATTGGATTGTGAAAGAAATTAGAATATATTTAGAAATATAATTGATAAAAATATTTATAATGCTACATATATTATTATATTAAAAATAATTTTACTTGATAAATATTTTTTTTTGCATATTAATTGTATAATAGAAAATAAATGAAAATATCAGTACTTGAATTATTTGATTCATTAAGCTTATTCCCACAATTTGTAAGAAAAAAGAAGTTCACGGGCACACATGCAAGCTTTCTTGTGCAAGTTTTTGCAGAGGCGTGCAGTGAAGCATGTGGTGAAGTCCATGGCAGTGATAGTGATGATAACAGTGGTGGAAACTTTCTTTTTCATAAGTAGCACCCATAATTAGCATCTTGTAATCAATATGAGTTATCACAGTATAGATAGATGGAGGAGAGACCTGGTCTAATATATTCATTGTAGGAGGGTAGGTCACACCAGAAATAGTTGTTGGATATTATTTTTGGAGATGAGGTTTATAGCGTTGTGCAGTAGTGAGAGAGACATTTATGGGTTCTCACAGACAAGGATGCACGGATACGGCTCCCTTTAGCCATGTCCACGTGTCAGACACGTGTACATGGTACGAACACGGCATGGATACTTGTCCGATATGTCACATGCCGTATGATTGATCAATCCGTGTCCGATACGACACGTGGGGTATTGAATGGATGTGTCGGATGCCGTATTAATGCGGACAACGCCGAGTGGCTGATGTCCGACGACGTCGAGTGGCCGACATCGCTCATGACTTCGAGTAGTTGACGTCGCCCACGACGCAAAATGGTCAATTCTGTGGGGCAGTGGGGGTGGCAGTGATTTTGTGGGAGGGCAGAGGGCGCGATTCTATGGGGCGACGAGGGGAGGGGGGCATGACATCTTATTTTATTTTATTTTATAAAATATCTAATATTTATAGAGAAAATAATTTTTATTTTTTTTTATTATGTCTTTTCCTAGTCGTATCTGCATCCTAATTTTTTAAAATTTATCGTGTTCTCATATCCTACCGTGTCATATTCTCGTGTCCATATTGGTGTCCATGCTTCATATCTCACATAGTTTATTCACTATGATACTTACTAGAGATGATTATACAAATTATATTCTCTATGGCAATAGTATATTATTTTTTTTCATTTGACTTATGGATTATTAATACATGAGCAAATATTCATATAATTGGTAATCATACTATTTAATTTTTATAATCTTTTTTTTTTGTTCAGAAAATATTATTATAACCAATAATAAATACTCGAATATTATTGGTTATGATACTATTTATCTTAAATCCATATTAATTTCATGTGTTATTTTTATTTTTGGATTGTTTTGTTAGTTTATTTTATGTGAGTTATTTTATTAAGTTATTTTTATATTTTTTTTACTGGTTTTTATTTTTAGGATCGGAAGACTGTGAGTAATACTTCATTTATAATTGAATATGTTGAATTATATATTATTTATTTAATGATAAGATGTCTTTCTAGTTGTATAAGTATTTTGAACTTGTTACTTATTCATTTTTAGCCTTGTGTCTTATTATTAGTCAAGTTAAGAATACTTTATCATACTCTAAAAAATATATTTAAATTTAGAGTGTGATGCATATTAGCTATTAAAGCTTATTAGAGTTTTATATATTTCTTTATGTACTTAGATGTATGAAGACCTAGTAAAGATATGAGTAGAGAGTGATTAACATATCTAATCATTTTTTTGATGACTACTCAAGATACATTTTTTTTTCATGATAAATCACATATTTTTTTTTCTTTTGAACTTATCAAATAATAATAAAAATCATAATTGTTTAATCGAGATTCGAATTGAATATCAGAATGGTTGATTAGTGAATTGAAAATCGAGAATCGAATCGAATCAAGAATTGAATTTTTTGTAATTTTTTTCCACTTAAATTAATTTTTATTTCCTACAGTTGATAATTTTTTTTTTGTATTTTAGTTTTTATTTTTGTGAATTTTTAAGGATCTTGATTCTTTGATAATTAGTATATAATCGATTTATGTGAATCGATTTGCGATTTAATGATTTAATCTTTGATTTAGGTATATTTTTGATTATTTTTAAGTGAATGATTATTTATTTCCTGAATTATGAATCGAATCGTGAATCGTACAATTTTGATAACAGTGATAAAAATTAAATTTAATAAAACCATTTAAAAACTAAGAAGTTATAATATATTTAAATATATATCAAATTGATTTAATACGTATTATATGAATCACGAGATTATATATAAGACTTACTTTGCCGGTACACCCTAGTAGAACGATATTACTAAAAAAAAGAAAAAATAAATAATTGAAAAGAGCTAGATATTCCTACTTGGAAAGTTGTCCAAACTATTTATGGGAAAATGTGGCTTTAAGCTTACTCAACCTTGTCAATTGGATATTCTTTTTTGTTATTTTTCAGTACATATGCTTGCAAATCCTTGATCATTAAAGAGATGTTATTTAGCATACATCTTAGAGTTTTCGAATTCACTTATTTTATCATTGATCACTCTCCTGAATAAGATAAGTTGGTATATAGGGCTTAAAGATATATTTTCTTTAGATATGCTAGCAAATAAAAGAGGATACAAGTATTTCTAACCAAATATTAATATGATTTTTGTGAGTGTGATTATTATTATTTTTTAATCACTCATTACTTATATGTGAACATGTTGGTTCTCATTATGATATTTATTTTCATTGAGTCATCATATCTATCAATACGTTAAAATCATTTTAAGTTTAGACAAAATGAGATTTCTCGAGTGGGAAGATCTCATCTAGACTCAAATGATGTCATTGTCAATGAGTTTTCACCAATATAGAATCATATTGAGTTGGCAATCAAGTGACATGATCACCAAAGACTTTGAGTCTATACTAGAAGAAAGAGATATGCCTAGTCTTCTTAAACTAGAGATGAGCCTATCGAGGAATTAAATGATCTCGTATTCAATTTCTTTGATCTTGATCTTTTGATTCTAGAAGGGACAAAAGAGTTTTACTCAATATTTGATTTAATAAATTTTATTATATTCTTGTATTGTTTTTCTTAATATTACATAGGATACTTAATTTTTTTTGAGATATTATCTTATTTAGGATGATGTTAGGTTATAATTAAATAGATACATGTAGGGGTGCTGGTGAGACAAGACAATTCGCCAGTTACTCGGACTCGACTCGGTCAAAACTCGACTAGAGCGAGCTCGACTCAAAATATTAACGATTTGAGCCAAGCAACTCATAACTCGACTCAAAAAGCTCGTGAAAAACTCGAATATTTTTGTATATAAAATTTAAAAATTTTTTTAAAAAAATTTTATCTCTCTACTTTAGGGGCTAACATAAATAATATATCTTTTTTTTAATTCTTAAATAATCATATAATTTTTTATTTATTTAGTTATCAATATATTTATTTTAAAATAATAATTTTCTTTAAAGAAAAAATGTAACCATGATATTATTCTATAAATTATATTAGTAAGTTAGTATTATAAACGTGATAAATATGTATATATTCCATATACCGATTTTCTTAAAGTTAGATATATAATAATTTGGGGTGCTAATGAAATCAGATGACTTGCGAGCTACTCAGACTCGACTCAATCAAAACTGGGTCAAACCCTTACTCGAGCTCGACTCAAAATGTTAACGAGTCAAGTCGAGCTTGGCTTGAGTAAGCTCGACTTGAAATTTAATGACTCGACTCGAACTCGATTGAACTCGAACTCGACTCGCATAATTAGCACCCTAATATGGGATACAACTGGAAAGATAAAAGTTGATATTTGATTAATTAAAGAATTAGCATGTATTAATATTTCTCCTCAAGGATATCTAGAAATACTCTTGTATAGTATAAGCTTCATACTAATTAAAATCAAAGAATACTAATATGAATGTGTTCCAAATTATTATTATTTTTTATATTATTATAATAGTAAAACTAAATTATATTTTAACTATATGATATAATTTTATCAAAATTGATAAAATGTGAGATTTTTTTTAAAATAGATAATTGTGTATATCGAATTTTATTATCAATAAACATAATAAAATATTTTAAATAGATAATCATGTATGATGAGCTTAATAACAAAAATAATATATGAATATTTTGTATATCTTTTTAACTGAAATGTCAAATAAAATATAAGTCACCTCTTTTGTATTTGCTTCATAGTATTCAATTTATCAAATAATAAATATATACATAATCTATATTTTTTTTGCATAAAAACATGAAAATAAAAAAAAATATTTTATTTTTGTTATTCAATAAAATAATTAACTAAAAATAAATTATGATAAAATTTGATTATAAAAAAAACTTGTGTCAGAAGAACATGTTAGTACAATGATGTCATTGGTCACAATATTATCAAATATTTAAACTTAATAAAAAGGAAAAATATTTAGTTTTATAGTCTTTGAACCCTAAAATATTCTTTATGACTCAGGAAGCAAAGTTTAAGACTAAGTCACAATCAGTTTCTTTCATGCAAAAACATCGTTGTTAGCTCCATCATTGTTATTTTGTAGAGAATAAATTATAGTTGTATGACTAACAACCTCAACTCTAATAGATTCGAGTGTAATTGTAAATATCTAAATTATTTTCTAATAAATTTCTGAAAAAATTAGAAACACTGAATCTTTAAGAATGTGTCAGAAAATAGTATTTTATTCTCTCAGTGAATACAATTATAAAATGATGTGAATTTGATCACTCAATCTCTTAAGAATGGTTAAATTTATTAATACATGTATCACTTTATCAATCTTCTCACATATTTGTTTTCATGCTGAATGATGAGTAGTTTCATCTAGATTAATTGGTCTATACATCAATAATTAAATAATATTATTATATAATTAAAATATTTCTTTAACCCAAGAGTTATTTCTTATTGTCTATTAATTATCTTTATTTTTTTTTTTAAATGTCACACATCAAATTCATCTAAAAAAATCAAATCCCACAGCCTCAACAAATATTCAATTTCATAGTTGTTAAATTAAGATTTGAATTATAAATCAAGATGCTTAATTAGTGAATTGAGAATCAAATTTTTTGTGATTTTTTTCCACGTTAATTAATTCATATTTATTATAGTTGGTAATTTTTTTTGGTATTTTTATTTTTATGATATTTTTGGTATTTTATTGCTTTTTTATATTAATTTTGTAATATCAAAGGGTGAAATTGCTTTATTTCATGTTAATTAATTCATGCAGCTGGTAATTTTTTTTTTTTTTAGTTTTTATTTTTATGGATTTTTAAGGATCTTGATCCATTGAGAATCAGTATTAAATTAATTTATATGAATTGATTCGTAATTCTGTGATTTAGTATTTGATTTATGCATATATTCTATTCTTTTAAAGAGTCGGATCACTTACCCCTTGAACGTGAATCATATGATTTTGATAACAGTGCTTCATTCACCATACATGGGTCACTACATATGCTACCACTACACGCCATCACTGCACAAGCACACATTAACCATGCATGTATTGAAGCTAAATTATTGATATAGTGGTCATCGACATCACACACACAAACATACTATTTCACAACTTCAGTGCTATTTTACACATGCCTAGGGTTTTTGCAGTCAATGCTCTATGATACCATGTTGAAAATATAAGAATTATCATCATAATAAAAGAAAAGATAAAAATTCATATATGTATATATGTATGTATGTATGTATGTGGCTAGGGTTGGGGTAGACCACATGTTAGGTATTCTCATCCAAGTAAAAAAAATACTAAAAACATTATAAATGGAGATATAGATCGTATCATGTGCACAAGGTTTTCATCAATTCACATGATCTGGGAGAGGTTAATATCTTAATATTCCTTATTTTTGAAATTCAGAGAAGCTGTGTTTGATAAGTTTCAAGCCCGAGATTTATAATTCTTAAACGAAAATATTTGTTATCATATCAATACATGAATTTTGCATGTGATCAGTCATTTTAGTATTATTCTTGGACAAGCATCTTTAACTTTAAATTTATTATAAGATCTGGTGTGTTGATATTTGTATATTTGTACACTAAATAATTAATTAAATATTAATATTTATTCTGATAATTAGCATAGTTTCAACACTTAATTTGATCATTTTTGTTTGTTTCAATCAGCCATCAAGGAGTAACGACTACAAAATTTTATAAGCCTGTTCTTTCATAACAAAAAAAAAAAAAGAATAAAAATTACCTTTAGATTATGGTGTTGCTTTTCTTCAGAAATACTCTTTGTGGAACTCAAATCGTGTGGATGTCTTATGAGTCAGCTCTTGGCATATGCTCTTTAGCTCCTTTGCCAGTACTGGCGTCCCACAATAGAATACCCCTACAGATTTCATAATCATTTAGATAGTGAGAGCCTAAGCAATGCTTCTATATCGATGCATTCATTTTTCACCAATCAGTAGAATATATAGATATAGACAAGGTGATATATTACCCACTGCGGCAAATGGATGCTTTGAAGCAATTTTAATGAGCACTTCTTTCCAATTTGGCTTGGCAAAGTGCGTTCTTACCTGCAAGAACACAAAGTTTTCACTTTAACTCAAGGCTTGAGGAAAGTTAATATCTCTAGGCAATCTTGCTCTTAGAAGTTGGGGAGATTATATCTGATAAATCTTAAATTTATGATTTATCACTCTTGAATGAATATTATTATTATCACTTCAATGCATGATCTTCAAATTTAATATAAGAGATCTTATTTCATCTATGAGGCTTTTGCTTTCGCATGAGAGGTCTGAGAAAAATTTATATCTTGATAGTTTTATTCTTGAAAATTAGAGAAATAAGATGAGATGCACTGTTGTTAGATGAAACTACTTGTTATCTAGAGGTGTCAATGGTTCAATCCTGGCCCGACACAGTCCAGAACCATGTTTGGAGCTGGGTCATGCTGGCTCGTTGGCACGGTCAGCCGGCGTGATGACCGTGATTCGAGACTACCTCGCAGTAATCGGTCATGAGTCACGGGTTACCGTGACCCTGGACCGCAAACTGGTCTATTTAAAAAAAAATGGGGATTATTTTAAGTATTGTACCCGCCACATCCATGTGACTAGATTTTTAAAATTTTATTTAAACATGATTCGGCACGACCAGGGACGTAATAGGCATGAGTCTACCCAGAAATGGTCTGACTGGTTCACCCAAAAATGGTTCATACCATTCGACACCTCTATTGTTATCGTGCCAATGCGTTATCTCTAAATTTCACACAAGAGGTCATATCATGTGTATATGACTTAGGCTTTAATAGATAGTCTTACTTCTAAATGCTAGATAGGCTGCAACTGATGAATCTCGAAGCAGAGTTCTACTGCCTCTAACATATACTTGTTATCTTAGTATAATTATTTTTTAAATATATTTAATTTTAAAATTATTAATACGATTCAATATGTTATTGTTATCTTACTCTAGGACTCAAGAGCATAATTTTATTAAGGTGCAAGGTGAACCTTTTTTATAAGGTGTGTGTGTTAGCTAGTGAGGCATTATACTAGGGACTCAAAAACATGCTTTTTGAAATTATGTATAAAATTAGGAACTCTTTTTATTTTTTTTTTGAGTTATCTTACTCTAGTTCCTGAGAGGATGTCAATGCCACTTTTGGCATGGTTTAGAGCTTGGACCAAGGTAATCAGAGTTGATCTCGCATCACCTTCTTCATAAACGGTTGTGAGGTAATTGTGAAGCTCAATTTGACCCTGTTTCATAATTCGCATCAGCAAATAAGTCATCAAAAAAAAATCAAAAAACAAAAAAAAAAAAAAAAAAATTGTATATTACTTTCAGATCCCTCTCTGCCACATCATCCATGACCCCCTTAAACCACTCAAACGACCCAGGTTCTCTCGTAACCCAATAGAAGTGAGCGGTTTTGGTCAACCCGGTTTTCTTCTTGCTTCTTGCCGGCGGCGGAATGCATGAAGATGCATGGCTACATGAACTGTCATCTGATTTGATAGATTCTGGGTTTGATTCCTTGGCAGGAGCAATTAGCATTAGGGCAATCCACAGTTAATCATCTCTGCAAATTGTTGTTCTGAAATTTGATAAAAAAAAACTGCTTACCATAACCACCGGATGATCTTTTTTGGTGTTGTTTAGGAGATCCTTAAGGATGCTTATGAATGGCGTGGCTCCGATTCCTAGCCCCACAAGAAGCAAAACTTCATAGTTCTGATAATCCTGTGATGGGGACCCGTAAGGGCCATCCACATGTAGTTTTTGCTCTCTGCATCAGCATGAAAATTTTGCTTATTGTTCTGTTCTCGCTGTTTGATTAGACTGTACGGACTGCTATGCTAAGCTATTTCTGAACTAGTTACCCTTTGTGTTGCACAAATTTTGTCTCGGCCAGGGCCAAGTTTTCTTTCAACTGTTGGGTCCAGTCTCCCACAACCCTGATATGAACACTTAGGTGATCATCTCCTGGAGCTGAAGTTATAGAAAATGGATGCCTGGAGGAGATGAGCAATGGTTAGAAAAATACTCGGGACATTTCCACGAACACCTGCTGTGCTGTTGCTAGTCATAAAGTTGGTAGCTTGCGTGATTATTAGTCACGACCAATCATATGAGCATTGGGGCCTCGGGGTCAAAACTGGTAAAACTCTATATTAGTCAGATAATAGTCGATCTATCAAGCATCATGTGGAAGCATATGCAGCGGCCATGGAGATTTTTGTATATTGTGTGTGTGTGTGTGTGTGTGTGAATAAATTTTGCTCACCATTCGAAAGAAGAAATCATAGGGCATTGGAGAAATATATATTGCCCACTTTTGTACTTGAATCCTTGTGGCTTGGACATTATGATGCTCAGGACATTTCCTGGTAGTTCAGACACCTAAGATAGATGGCAAGCATGTAACTTTCATACTTTAAAAAAAAGACACACACGCGCGCGCGCGCACACACACACACACATATTAACAAGTATATAGTTGATCTTAAATAGTTAGGATTAAAATTAGGTATGATTTTAAATATGATAAGTATAATCAATCTTAAATAGTTAGGATTAAAATTAGGCGATGATGATAATAGTATAAATGTATGTCTGTGCACAAAATTATTGATTAGCATAAAATTTAAGAGAAATTAATATTTTCATAATCTTATTTCTAAAAATCAGAAAGATTATAATTTATATCTAAATTCTGATAAGTATTGAATCTGAGATTTTTTCTTCTTGATCAAAGGTATGACCTCTTATGATTATATATGTACACACACACACACACACACACACCATTTAGGCAAGGACAGTCAAATAATTGCCTTAAATAATTGAACTGAATAATGTTCTGATCTGCATGTTCTTAGTGCCCGCTCAGCGACATAGAGCAACAAAGGGGGAGATACATACATCCATGTCTGGGGGGAAAAAAGTAATCCAGAGTCAATTTATGAGGTGTTATTTCAACAAGATTGGAATAGTTTTTGGAGTATCTTACTGTTTTATGATACCACTTGTGAGCCAAGAACGAGAAGGTTCCATGAATGAGCAGCAAGACATAGACAAGACATAGAAGATGATGAGAGTACCAGAAGGCATTGAACCCAGTCAGCCGGTTGAAAGGCGGTGGCAGTCTTACTGTATTTCTGCGAAATCTGTGTGTTGCTAGTGTGAAAACAAAACTCATCAATATCACCATGGAAACCCCGGTCGCACCTTCCACCCCAAGAAGAAGGTCCCTGTAAGTCGGCTTCTTGTGGAAATTCGATTCCAGCAAGCTCAATTCATCACCAGGTGCATGTGCAAGACGAGAGAAGTCACAAAACAAATGAGTTCCTGCATGAATCATGATCCCCATTGCTATCCCACTTGCA